>CM060434.1:47500-155000 GCA_030545235.1 Helianthus tuberosus | reverse complement strand
TGGTGGTGGGCCGGCTGGGGTGGTTGTGGTGGTGGGCCGGTTGGGGTGGTTGTGGTGGTGGTGGGTCGGTTGGGGTGGTTGTGGTGGTGGTGGTGGTGGGTCGGCTATGGTGGTAGTGGTGGGTCGGATGGGGTGGTTGTGGTGGTGGTGGGTCGGTTATGGTGGGCCGGCTATGGTGATGGTGGTGGGCCGGCTGGGGTGGTTGTGGTGGTGGTGGGTCGGCTAGGGTGGTGGTGGTGTGCCGGCTGGGGTGGTGGTGGTGGGTCGGCTATGGTGGTGGTGGTGGGTCGGCTATGGTGGTGGTGGGTCGGTTGTGGTGGTGGGTCGGATGGGGTGGTTGTGGTGGTGGTGGTGTGTCGGCTATGGTGGTGGTGGTGGGCCGACTGGGGTGGTTGTGGTGGTGGTGGGTCGGCTATGGTGGTGGTGGTGGGTCGGCTATGTTGGTGGAAGTGGTGGTGATGGTGTGTCGGCTGTGGTGGTGGTGGTGGTGGGTCGGTTGTGGTGGTGGTGTGTCGGCTGTGGTGGTGGTGGTGGGTCGGCTGTGGTGGTGGTGGGTCGGCTGTGGCGGTGTTTTTTTTTTACAATATATTTTCGAATGCCGAGTCTAATGCCAAATTGTATTTTTTATTAACATGATATCGAAAGTCGGTGTTTTGACGGTGGTGGTAGCGTAATAGTAATGGAGAAACTACGTTCGTATTTCAGATTCATGAACTAGAACGCCGATCTACGTTCGTATTTGACAATTAAAGAAATAATAATAATTCATAAATAAAAAACTTTGTTATGATATATATACAATTCGTTTTATAAAAAAAAATTGACATTTAATAATACTTATAAAAAATTGACATTTTATAATATACACAATTTATTTCATAAAAATATGAAGTTTTTAATAATAATACTTAATAAAAAACATATGCACCTTTTTTTTTATTAAAAATATACACAATTCATTTCATAAAAATATGAAGTTTTTATAATACTAACACAATTTTTTATAACAACATTTTATAAAAAAAATTTAGTTTTCTTAATATTTTACATCCCCATAAAAATACCCTATCAAAATAAAGTTCCACACACCCCAATCATTGGTAATCATTGGCTGACACCCAATGATTGGCATTAATTAGATGGCAGGGGGGTGTGTAAATACTTTTCAATCGTATTGGTCAATGAGGGGCTTATGGGTGGGGCCAGTTTCAGGCGTATTGGGCAATGAGCGTCATTTAGGGTTGGGGGTGTGTAGATACTTTTTGGGGGGGTGTGTGGATACCTCCACCGTTATTATTTGAATCGAATAGCCAACTCGACCCGACCCGAAACATAACGATAGGAAAAAAAATTTGGGTCCCATCATTTTACGCCCCCTCGAAACTTTTGGTCATCAAGCTCCGCCACTGTTGGTAAGAGTGGGGGCAACGGGGCTCTCCAATTTGGAGAGTGCGGTGGCCAAACACAAGAAAGTCATCGTTCCAAAAAATGGGCGTTCCCCCGGGAAACTATACCACTGGCTGTCACTTGACAGTCGTTGTGCCACCACAAGAGTAGAACTCTCTGGCGTAACACATAGTGGGATGAAAACCCGGGTAGGCTCAGGATTCGAACTGACAACCTCGCACAAGGCCTAGCTCAGATCTTTCATTGCCTAATAAACTATTAAGCCCCATAAACTAGTTAAATTATTTCAACTTGGGGCCCAATGAGCTATAGGGGTTTTCGATGTGAAAAACAGATTACAACTAGAGGTTTAAAAAGTTGCATGAGTTTTAATATAGAAACCTGAAAGTCCTTGATCTCTCTCTCTCTCTTTCTCTCTCTCTCTCTGTGCTGGAAGCACCGCCGGCTACCTCACTACTTCTACTAACGTCGGTTATCATCGTTGTCACCCACTTTAGGTTTCACGTGATTATAAATCAAACCCAGTTCGGTTCAATTTTTCGTGTTGTGCAATTCAAGAATGAAGAGGAAATGCGATAAAGATGTTGTCGATGATTCGCAAGGATTTGGAACATCATGCATATTGTATTATTATGGTGTGCCAATCTTTTAGTGGTTATGTAAGGCCCCCAAACTGAGAAGCCCGACACTTGGATCATCGCATCAACACATAGTTCTTAACGCGATAATAGTCATCACATAGCAATAGAAAGTTACTTTAATACATAAAGTGTTGATTATATTGTCTTTAAGCAAAACATCAAATAACATAGTAGGTCAACTAAGGTAGATAGGGTGCCGGTCCAAAAGTAAGGGAGCCTTCTATCCATGTTGTGGACTTCCTATCAAGCATCAAGTTATTCAACCTGACATGCATGCCAAAAAGTACATTGACTAAGTTCTAGTCATAATAAAACAAGGAGTTGGCAGCTTCTAAAGGTTGTGCAATTTCATTAAATACATTTTAACGTCAAATCATGCATGTTAACTTTAAACGTAAATAAATTTCAATTTGTTAAGTTATATTCACCATTAAGTGTTTGATACTTCGCCAGATAGGCTTACACCGGTATAAAACTCAATGCATGCTACGCCATCGCGTTCACAGGACCATCAATGAAGGGTAGCACTATATTTTAATTATCAATCATCAATCGTTTAAACTTACACTTTTAATCAATCAAGGTTAGACACATATCATCAATCAACCAATAATTACGTAACAACAATCAATTACATCAAGTTGATACCATATAAGGTAGAATCTATATATGCCCAAATGTTTAGAAAGAGGACATCTATAACTCATCTATGATTTAACTTCCTTTACCATGTAAACGTGTGATCAGACCCTCGGTCAACAGGTCAAAGATACACACATAATCTATCAACATTGTGCCCTTAATACCTAGTGCAATGTGGCTCTGTGCTTGGGCACCATCACGCCCTAAGATGGAGCATAATGCATTAACTACATTATGTCACTAGCCTTCACGCGTGGCTCACTTTGCGCTCCGCACTATGTGGATAAGATATATTTCAGCGCATCACCATGGCCATGCAAAGTTGCACACTGTGCGTTCATGAACAAGAAGCGTGAAGTGGCGCACAACCTATGTGGTAAAACCCTAGTCGCCCAAAGTCGCAGTTGTTCTTAGATCTAATCTCGTTTCACATCAAGATCCTATCTTTTCATTGAAAACTCATTATAATCAATCCATAACATCATTTCGTGCATCGAAAATCAATAACATAAAAACTTTTACACGATTCTTACCCTTTCTACGTGATTCGTGTGAGCCATACTCAATCTCCTTTAAACATCATGAGGAACAGGTTCTTCTTCCTCCAATCTGATCAACAACAATATGGAATCATTCAAACATTGTTTCCCTTCAATCCTCTCTTCAAAGTCTGGCTTCATCCATCCTTTCTCCATTTTCTCTCTCCAAAATGAAGATGAAGAATGGGGATGCCACATGTATCCTTTACCTTTTAGAGTTGTCATCATCAAAATTGCCACATTGCCCTCATGGGGTTTCCAACCTTATTTTCCTTATTAGGCCTTTAGGTCCACCACCTTATTCCTTTTAAATCTCCCATATTGGGACTTTTATTAATCTCCCTTTATTAGTTAACTTGGGCTTTTATTTCATACATATAATTAAAACCCGCATCTTCATTACAAATCGTCAAAATTGGAGTGTTGTAGGTGATCTTCTCTAGCTAGTCAAGATAATGTATTCGAACTCCCTATGGTTGTGAAATGGGTTTCTTTCAGTTCTCTAACTGGATCACTGAAAATGGTGCCATCTATTTTTAGTACAACCTGATGTGAAACCCTACATCATATTGTATATGTTATAATGCCAACAATTATACCCCACTCATAAATTAGTTTTAAGTACATGGTGACATATAATTTTTGTTATAAACGTTGTCGCTCATTGTGTTTTGAATTGGACAATATAGGACCTTTTGTAAATAAAATGCTATAAGTTTTATAATGTTATAAAATGGTATGAAATCTTAGATGTTACACATATATAGTTATTTTGTTAAAAAGACAAACCCTTCACATATATACTTAAATTAGCAGTGCCATATAATAAAGAACTAATGTAATTATAATTTAAAAAAAAAAAGAAACAATGAAATCAAGAAACCAACTATTTTAAGAAAAAGAAAATCTCATTATTAACACATGCATGATATCAACCAAAATATGTGATGCCTACAATTTGTGAGATTATATACTAATTAAAATAAATAGTTTAATGAACATGATTAAAAAAATCTAAATGTTGTTTCCTAAAGACTTAAATTTAGTTATGTATGAAAATGAATAATTCGGTATTTTTTTTCTCAGCTTTCGTAACATATTATTGATAAAATAACATAATCCGTAACGAAACTATAAAATGTCATTTAAGAAGTCAAATTACAAGAAAACAACAGTATTTGGTATCTGTATTAATAAAAATTTTGTTGGTCGGATGATCAATAGAGAATAGACTCGTAAACCCCCGGAACTTCTTCTAATTCTGCATGTTAACAAAAGTTATAGAAAATTCAAGTGTTTTGTTGACAATTATATGAGGAGTTGTTCAAGTGGCCAACATGTTGTTTCTTATTTTGGCATGGTCAATTTTTAATATTAAGTCCTTATCATGGAGCAAGCTTTACATGCATACTTTTAAATTAACAACTATTTATACAAGTACAAAACCATATCTGCGTTTTACTTTTTCTGATGAGATAATAATACATGCAATTATTGGGCCTTGCATGAAATATTTTATTACATATTCAATTCTATTATTGTATTCGTTGGTATACCATAAGTCACCACGCTATCTAAATTCAAACATCTCACTTAGATCGAAGATGTTTTAAAACATCAAATATGTATAAATCGATTTGAACTTATAAATACATGTTTGTTGATATAGTGAATGGATTTCTTTCAGGAAATCACATATAGAAAAGTGGATCAATGTTACCCGACTAAACACGTTCATATATTTTCTAATTTATTGGTGT
This sequence comes from Helianthus tuberosus, assembly GCA_030545235.1. Classification (NCBI taxonomy): domain Eukaryota; kingdom Viridiplantae; phylum Streptophyta; class Magnoliopsida; order Asterales; family Asteraceae; genus Helianthus; species Helianthus tuberosus. The sequence continues at coordinate 150,011 of CM060434.1, read as the reverse complement.
ATACGGATCGTAGACAAAAAAGTTTAAGTAGTTTGTTACTTTGCGTATCTTTATATATAATAAAGGAACAAAGGTTGGGACACCTGTCCCCTTCACATTCATCTAAGACACATGTCAACCTTTCCTTTCATTTGCTACTGTGTTTATCATTCAGACTATCCACGCCTCCCTTATTCCTAAACCAGGTTTTTTTGTGTTCCATGTATTCTTCCTAACCCTAATCATTTCCCCAAATTTAAGTGGGTTCTCTATCTTAGCTTGCTTCTCTCCTTTCTTCTCAATCGTTTGTAAGATGTCTTCTCCAACATCAAGGATCTACTTTTTTCTACTCTTCACCTTCATCACAATCTAATAACTATTTGGAGTTTGATTTCTGTTTATTGACTTCGATTTATTTGGGTAAAATCATTGCAATCTGGTATTCCACATATAGGATATATTCTCTAGGGCCGAATTATTAGGCAGAATTTTATTAATTACGACATCACAAATCTCGGCTCACAAACCCATTTTCTTTATTTACATTTTTCATTATGTACTTTAGTTAAAACGTTAGATTTTATTGTAAGAGCATTTGGTTAAATTGGTAGATATCAAGTCAAAGTAGGTGATACCGAACCTATCGTCACCACTTGCTACCATAAAAAATTGTAAGTGCAGTATTCGGTGACTGAAGATATCAGTGTTAGACAGAACTGATTGCAACAGTTAAGGGGGAGACTGTAAGTGCAGTTCCTGCCGGGTAACTGTCGCTTATCAGTTCCGTATTAATCAAAACAGAAGTCCAAGTTAAAGTCAACAATAATGAAGAATTCAAGACCACATGAAGACCAAGGGGAGTTTGTTAGTGCACTTTAGGTGATAAGTGCATGTCTCCCATTCTTTAGGGTCTTTATTGTACTTTTGTTGAAAGTTAGTCCCAACTTTATCCTATGGACATTTTGTCCAAGTTTTATGTCTAGGAAAAAGGTCAGGGGTTTATGTTAGGGACAAAAGTCAGAGTTTTGGTGTAGATTGTTTGTCCTAGTATAGTCCTAGTCTATATATATGTGTTGTATAGGATTAGGGCATCATCCATGGATGAGGAAATCGATTTGAGAAAGCTTTGTGCACCTCTCCTATCTTCTTGTTCCTCCTGGTGTGCACATCCTAGAGAGAGAGACTATGTGTTAGTGAGAGAAAGCTAGGGTTTAGATCTTTGTGATCTAAACCAGCTTGTAGATGATGTATACTCTTTTGGTATGTAATCTGTGATGACTGATTCGTTAATAAAGAGATTCATCTTCTACATATTTCTTTCTTGTTCATATTTTGTTCTTCATGTCTTGAATCAAGTGCAATGTTTGATGTTCGTCATCGATCCGGTGCTTTAACAGTGGTATTAGAGCATGGTTACCGATTCAGAATGGTCTAACCGCCTTCTGAATCACCATTGCTCTTGATTTGATGTTTGTTTCCGCCAAACATCTTGAAGACGTGAAGATTTTGGTCCAGATATGAAGATATTCGAGCTGTGTTGGAGAGAACTGCTGGGTTTTTGGAGATCTAGGGTTTTGATCTAAATAAGGTTTGTCTGAGTTTAAAACTCTGTGTTTGTGTTTCCGGGGTTTTGGTGAACTAGTGTAAAGTCACACTAGGGAGAAAGTCCGGAGACTTGTTTCTAAGTCTCTGTCCGAGTTTTAAAACATTCAACTCCGAGTTCTGTTAAAAGATCAAACGTCTGAGTTTATGTATTCCGAGTTTTAGATCAAATGTCTGAGTTTTATGTGTCTTCGAGTTTTTGCTCAAACACTTCAGCTCCGGGTTATTGTTAAATGTTAACAGTCCGATCCTTTTTACTCAGAATAATTACTCCGACCTTTGGTATATGCTCCGAATTTTTAAACAGATGTGTTCTGTTCCGAGGTTTTTGAATCAACAACTTCAATCACGAGTCCGACTTTTGATATATAGTCTGAGTTTGATATATGTATTAATTGTTCCGAGGATTGAAACTGTTCTGAGTTTTTTTCCGAACTTTATCTATGAGTTTTTTTTATCTATGTCCGAACTTTATCTAAGTTCCGAGGTTTATCTATGTCCGAACCTTGTGAATCAACATCTATGTTCCGAGGTTTATCTATGTCCGAACTTTATCTAAGGATTTAAACTGTTCTGAGTTTTTTATCAGTTCCGAGTTTTATAGTGATGATCTGAAGTTCAACTCCAGATAGTTCCGAGTTTTTGACAGTGTTCCGATTTCCGAGTTTCTTTCAAGTTAACTGTTCCGAGTTTCGATTGTTAAATTGGTTAAATTACTCCGAGTTTCACTGTTCCGAAGATTAAACAATATTCCGACTTTTGCAAGAGTTCCGAGTTTTGAAGGTCAAGGCCGTCTGTGTATATTATGTTCCGAGTTTTTGAAACAGTCAACTGTTTGGTAAAACCTTTTAACTCCGAGTTTCTCCAGTTCCGAGATTTGTGTAAACTGCCTTTTGATTCAGAGTTGTGATTTCAGTTGAATCATTATGACTCCGAGTTTTGCAGAGTTAATCAAAGGTTCCGAGTCTTAAAAACTGTGTGTTTAACTGTTGGAGGTTTATTCTTACAAAGTTTCTGAGTTTTGGTATTTGTTCCGAGTTAATCAAAGGTTCATTATGTTTGAACCTGTTCCGATTTTTCAACAATTTAGGATTTTTCCAACTGTCTGGATTTTTATCATAGTCTAAGTGAATATGGTTTCGTGCTTCCGGGTTTCTTCAGAGTTTCCTTTATTCCCTTGCTTGTTTCGCATTCCTTTGTACTCTAAATACTGCTCAGATGACCTGATCCGAGGTTTCAAGAGCTTTCGGGCTTTACGAGTTCTGGATTTTCTAGATTTCCGGGTTACCTGGGGTACTGGATTTTTAGCTAAATTTTGAAGTTAGTGTTGTTCGGAAGTTTCGAGTTGTGCATGTTCCGAGTTTTTCTAGTTATTCCGGGTTACCTGGGGTACCAGATAACTAACTAAGAGTCAGAACTATGTGTAGTTTGGAAACTTGTAGTCGGTTTCGGATTATCGAAGAATTTTATGGTACTTATGTTGTCCGGATCAAGTGAGGAGGTGAAGAGAATACGACATGCTTGGATTCTTGTATTGTTTACAAAGAAATAGGGGGAGTAAAAATTTTGTAAAATTCCTGTTTTCTTTGTAAATCAAAAGCTCGTGGTGCTACATCGAAACAAGTTCATGTTTACTATCTTTGAGATTAACTTAGTGTTAATCTTAATGGTGGCGAAATGTTTATAACATGAAGCAAGTTATAGCTAGTGTATGATTGAGTTTTGTCAAGTTTGTTCGAGCTTTAATCAAGTGTTGACGTGATGAAGCAAATTGTTCTTTTGGCAACTAGTTGAAGCTCAAGCCATTATCGTATGCCGGTTAGAGTAGAGATGATTAGTCTTCTTGATCTCTCTTCCAAGTTGGTGACTGATCGGATTCTCGAAATAGGGGTTCTTACATTGAGGGGGAGATTGGAGACGAAAGTCATCGGGTAATTGGTGGATTCGTGAAGATACGAGATTGGATCTTGAAGATTCGAGATGAAATGATTTCAGACACTCGGTTGAAGACTCTGATCAAGATGGTGGATGTACTTTTACAAAGTTCAGTTTGTTATTAACTTATCGAACTGAGCTTCATGTCTTAGTGAAGTTTGAAGTGTTCAAGGTTGGGCATTAGAAATCCAATGTTTCTTTCTGCTACCGGTTAGGTTTGAAGATTAATGTATCAAGCGATATTCCTACATGTGGTTGTAGGTCGGTTCGCGTTAACTTGATTCGGGAGTAGTTTGAGGGGGAGGATCTACAGTGTTTGATGTTGGATTCTTCGGGTTTCTCAAAGCGACCTTAAGTGATCGTCAGCAAGTCTTTAATTAGAAGGGTTGAAGATCGCTGTGCTCTGCCAGAAAGATCAAGTCTCAGCCAAAGTTGATAGCAGCCATGATATCATCAGTCAAGGGGGAGACTGTAAGTGCAGTATTCGGTGACTGAAGATATCAGTGTTAGACAGAACTGATTGCAACAGTTAAGGGGGAGACTGTAAGTGCAGTTCCTGCCGGGTAACTGTCGCTTATCAGTTCCGTATTAATCAAAACAGAAGTCCAAGTTAAAGTCAACAATAATGAAGAATTCAAGACCACATGAAGACCAAGGGGAGTTTGTTAGTGCACTTTAGGTGATAAGTGCATGTCTCCTATTCTTTAGGGTCTTTATTGTACTTTTGTTGAAAGTTAGTCCCAACTTTATCCTAGGGACATTTTGTCCAAGTTTTATGTCTAGGAAAAAGGTCAGGGGTTTATGTTAGGGACAAAAGTCAGGGTTTTGGTGTAAATTGTTTGTCCGAGTATAGTCCTAGTCTATATATATGTGTTGTATAGGATTAGGGCATCATCCATGGATGAGGAAATCGATTTGAGAAAGCTTTGTGCACCTCTCCTATCTTCTTGTTCCTCCTGGTGTGCACATCCTAGAGAGAGAGACTATGTGTTAGTGAGAGAAAGCTAGGGTTTAGATCTTTGTGATCTAAACCAGCTTGTAGATGATGTATACTCTTTTGGTATGTAATCTGTGATGACTGATTCGTTAATAAAGAGATTCATCTTCTACATATTTCTTTCTTGTTCATATTTTGTTCTTCATGTCTTGAATCAAGTGCAATGTTTAATGTTCGTCATCGATCCGGTGCTTTAACAAAAATAGTGTGTAAACTTAGGTTCGAAATTTTTTTAAAACAATATTTTAGCTTTAACCTGTTTTGACCCAAACTAAATTGACAATGTTTTTAAAATGGCCCCCTTTTTCCCGAGCTCACTTTGCTCATAAACCCACATTGACCTGAACCCGTTTTGACCCGTCAGTGAAACCCACCCGACCCCCACAGATTGCCAGGCTTAATTGCAGCCTCTCTACTTGGCTGAAACTTAGTTATGTGTTCACCTCCTGGCTTCATGTATGAATCTTTTAGTGTATAATTTATTTTCGTTTTGATGACTAACTTTATACAATTTTTTCTGTTTTAACAATTTCAATGGAGGTTGTTTCAAAGACGGAGATCCGCCACGTGTCTCGAAAATGGAAGGATCAGATTCAACGCAGTCCTGAACGCACAAAGGTCTGGATCGAGCCTAACAAACAGCGTAGAGTTGTCGTTTTTACTACCACTATTTTAACGGCCAGCTTGAGTATCCGCATTTTGTTGAGGTTTCTCTCTCATGTTCTGATGGACTGTATCTTCGAGGTAAACTTTTCAATTCTTTTCAGCCGTAACGACAACCTAACTGACTAACTATATACAAATTTTTGTGACTTGGTTCACACGTCAACTTGGTTACAAAATAAATTGTTTTACGACAAGAAAAAGTAAACTAAACTTTATTATTCTTTCACCTTACATATTATTGTTTACTATCTTTTAAAAAGAACATTTCTTTAACTTTTTTGTAATTGGTATTCATGAATTATGTATGCTTATTTCAAATATTTTTTTAAAAAAATATGACTTTCCATCAACAAGGTAATAAACCTCTTTCCAAAAAAAAATTGTTCACATTTTTAAGTTTTCAGCATTACTAAAGTATAAAATGTTGTAAAAAAAAACAAACCCTGTCTTTTTCTTCTTTTCATATAGATTTTCATTTGACATTCTCAAAGGTCTTCACATAAATGTGGAAGGTTACTTTTGCAACAAAACAACTTTTAGGCCCATCAAGATACGTTTGAAACATAATATAGGTCAACTATAAAGACAAATGAAGCATTTCAATTAATTGTTTCACATTTTAGTTATTAAGTTATCTAACTAAGAAAGCTATTTTTTTGTTTACTTTCATATACCCTCAAATAGATTTGTTGTTTTGTTTCATCACCAACTATTTATAACCACTTCCACCATCCTCATATTTTAGCAACTTAAACTTACATTCTTGCACTTTACCTATCAAACAAAAATTAACACTCATGGAGCATTGTTACATCTCTAATAACTTTGCATTTAATAACTAACCATATATTTTATAATACAGTAACATCACCTATTTGAAGGATTTGGATTTGGCTCGTCGTGATTACACTGTGAATGTTCGTATACTTCGGTTATGGAAGCAACCCATGTATAACAATCTAGAACAATTTTACTCAATCAAAATGATTGTTGTTGATGAAGAGGTATATGTTTCAAATCTAATTTTTTAATATTTCAAATTTGCCAGTTATTATATTATTTTAAACCTATTTAAAGGATAACCTATTGCGGGCTCAGTTAAGCCTGTTGTCAAGACCTTTCTTTAAAGTTTACATGCTGACTTGGTTTTTAAGTGTCTTAGTATGTATTGGGCAGTCGAACCAGTCTTAATAAGGTCTATGGTCCTTGAGTATTTAGGCGGTTTACTATTATTGCATATTTTGTATGTCTGCCACTGTGCGAATAGGCTAGATAAAGCGTGTGTTGAATGTTGTATAGATTAGTCTGAAATCGGACCGGTTTTGTAAAGTGAAAGCAAGTTCGAACGAATGTCTCATTTGCACGAACTGGACATCACATCCGTCAGTGTCACATTCGCACGAGTGAGCCCATTCGTCCCAGGCAGGTTCGCTCGAATGGGCATTGCCTATAAATATAGGACTTGGGCTCCTCATTTGATAAGCTTTGGTTCCCAGAGGGGAAATGCTGGCGAAATTTCTCTAGAGTTTCGCCAGCTTGTAAAAGATGTAAACTTTGTTCGGTATGAATGAATGAAGCATTCAACCAATGTTTATTCGGCTTCTACTCCTTTCTTATCAATAATATTCTACCGAATCGGTTCTATCGGGTCCAAAACTCTGTCAAACCTGCCGGATCCTGGAATCTCAATTGGTATCAGAGCTACGGTATCGATTCAATTGATCTAACAGTTGACTGAATCACCTACGCTCATAAATTTTGGATTTTTTAGGGGTTTGGACATAAAACATTAAATAAACATCAAACTGAAGGTCAATTCATGGATGGAATTTGAAATTGAAGACATCATTAGTTTCGGAATTGATTTTCGCACATATATGTGAAGTTTCATCGTGAAATTCACAGAATTAAAGATTCTGGATCAAAAAATGTGATTGGGAATATTCATGAGATTGAATCAATCGCATTCGCGCGAATGCGGATCTGTCAAGTCGTACGAATGGGACATCCTATTCGCACGAATCGGCCTCTTGGATAAGAGAAGATTCCCAATTCATTCTAAAGGTCAATTTGTTCCAAAATCAGCCCATTCGCATGAATGGACCTACACCATTCGCACGAATGAGCAAATGCATAAAAAAGGCATTTTTTTATCGTAGTTACGAGATGAGTCTCTATTAAAAATTTGGTGATTGAAAATTTTTTCGAGTTTTTAACAACCAAGCTTGGTTGTTCGAGGACATCGTCCGGCACTTCAGAGAACATATTTGATGATGCGATCACAGATAGTGGAAATTAGTAGCGTAGTAATGATACTTGTGCAGAATGATTATCATCTGGGTTATCTGACTATCATTGGGCCTTAACGAAAAATCCGCATTGATGAAAAACTGATTTCTGGAGGCCAAAATGACTCATTTTCCGCATAGTCGAGTTTTTCAGAGATTAGAGAGGACTGAATTGCTCAATTTGAGGGGGAATTCAGTGACAAGGCGTCAGAATTTGCAAAAATGAGGGGGAATAAAAATTTCATAGAATATACTGAAATTCCGGCATTTTTGAAATTAGTGACAATGCAACAGCATTCGGGTGGTTCCGAATTCAGATTGTCGGGGATGCGTAGGATCTGGATTCGTGATTTCGTGATCATAGGAAGTTCAGACTCTACTGATCAGGGTCAGATTAACTCCTTAGGGTTTGAGTCTTGGGTCTTTGTCAAGCCGGTCAGCAGGATTAGCGTCAGGAGATGCAACTGTATTGTTGATACTTATAAGATATCACAACATTGTGATAGTCTAAAGTGTCAGAGTGGTTAATCTTCGAGCAGAGGAATTGTTTTTCGGATTAACCGCTGGGGAATGATGATGTTTGTTGATTAAGTTGCTGCCGAACCTAGCAGAGCAGACTATATATCTATTATCATGACTAAAGAGGAAGAATGCGAATCTGATCGTGGATGAATGCTTCTAAGATCTCAATTCATTACCAGATGATTTGTTATCCGATGAAGATTTGTTGATTGTGGAGATTACTATTTACACTTATCAATCATTCAAATGGGAGCTTAAAGATGATTACGGAAAACGAGATTTCAGATTTCCGTGGATAATCACAGATTTGAAGTTAAGCAGTGTGGTGTTTGAAGTTTCTATCAATTGCCGGTTGGGTTTTTGAAGATTAGAGGATCGAGCAGGCGGAATACGCGATGGAGCTGAAATGGTAAATCAAAAAACCAAATGCGGAGGTGGTTAAAGTTGAAATAGAGAAGCTTCAGTGATTAATTTCAAGTTGATGATTATTTGTGAAGATTGTAGTACAGCAAATCAGATGAGGGGTTGTGAACTGTGCAAACAAAGACATGAAGATTAATCTCAGGGAATTTGTGCATAATTAAGATTATGGAAGCCCGAATCATCAATCAAGGGGGAATCGATTGGAGATTTCAAGATGCCTGATTGAAGTTGCAGAATATTCAAAACATGGCTCTAGGTTTTCAAAGTTCAAGATTCGACAATGACGGCCAAGAGGGAATCTATTGGTGCATATTTTGTATGTCCGCCACTGTGCGAATAGGCTAGATAGAGCGTGTGTTGAATATTGTATAGATTAGTGTGAAATCGGACCGATTTTGTCAAGTGAAAGCCAGTTCTACGAATGCCACATTTGCACTAACTGGACATCACAATCGTCTGTGTCACATTCGCACGAGTGAGCCCATTCGTCCCAAGCAGGTTCGCGTGAATGGGCATCGCCTATAAATATAGGACTTGGGCTCCTCATTTGATAAGCTTTGGTTCCCAGAGGGGAAATGCTGGCGAAATTTCTCCAGAGTTTCGCCAGCTTGTAAAAGATGTAAAATTGTTCGGTATGAATGAATGAAGCATTCAACCAATGTCTATTCTACTCCTTTCTTATCAATAATATTCTACCGAATCGGTTCTATCGGGGCCAAAACTCCGTCTAATCCCGCCGGATCCTGGAATAATTTACTCTGTTGCGGAGTCTGTTTGCTATAGGGTCCATTTGAGTCGTCTTCATACTATAACTCTGAAAGATGTCCACAAAATTATTGTTTTATAAACTGTTAACGTGAATATTGGTTCAGATGATTGAAAGTTTTCATTGATAGCTTATATCTAAGATAAATTAACGGTTATACCCTTCGATTTAATAACAAAATATAATTGTGTTAGTTTCGGTGACTGAACTTCCAAGAAATGGAAAACACAAAGGGTCACAAACATAAAAAAATATAGGTACACCAGACCACGAGTACGAAAACACTAATTAATTTTTTTAAATGTCTTAATAGCACACTCATTCAGTGGCTTTTTTTCTTTGTTTTTACCTTTTGAATGTTATTTAGCAACTTTTGATAAAAGTACTTGCTTTTTGTGAACTTAATAAACTACACATTATAAATATATTAAAGATAGATGATAAAAAAACTCTTGAATAATGATGACTTTCTAGACCAAAATCTGCATCAATGATTTTGTATATAATAAACTAACCTTTGTAGTAAGATAGTTGTATAGTGTCATCGTTAGTTGTAACACCACGTAAAATCTCCAATCATATGAAGACACGTGTCCTAAACCCTAACCCTAACCAAAATCTCCAATCATATGAAGACACGTGTCCTAAACCCTAACCAGGTGACGGAGTTACTCCGAAGGACTAAACTTGACAACATTTGATTTTGTATGCAAAGGGACTAAAAGTGTCAACATGCTAATTTAAGCCTCTGAGTGACCTTTTACTAAATCCGAGACCATATAGAATTGAAACACGCTCTCGAAAATAATTAAGAATGATTATAAAAGTTGAAGGATCAAAAGTGTCAAGATCAAAAGAAACCATGTTCCTGATCAACCTCTTACGGACCGCAAGGGCCAAGGCTTACGGTCCGTAAGATAGCTACCTGGGCGATACATTCCAATATCGGTTACGGACCGTAAAGGGTCAGGCTTACGGTCCGTAAAGCCGGTATCTGGGCAGCAAATTTTGGACAGCTGCAGGTTATCATCTTTAACCGACTTAACCTCATTCAAATCGATACCAGGGGCTGTTTAACGGATTTAGATTACCACTAGGACACCTGGGGTGATCCTAGGAGCCCCCATTACAGCTGCCAATGATCCATGAGCTTGGAAATTAGTATATAAGGAGCACTAGTGTTGTGTTCATATGCACTTCATTTGCAACAACTTCAAAAGGACACACATCTGAGCTTTCAAGCAATAGGAGAAGACTTACAAGTGTAGAAAAGATAGCAAGGACCATTAGTAAGAGTTTTAATCCATGTTTAGTCCTTTTAATTAGCTTAAAAACTGAAAAGTCAAACATATCGTAATTAAGCATTGATTTTCGGTTTAATCACAAATGGTCCAGCCACTGACCGAAACAAAAGTGGTTATGGAACCATATTAAGTTAGGTGATTAACCCTTAAAATGACACCTCCTAATTATTTCGTTTGACTAGTTAAATGTCGGGTCAAACTAGTTTGACAAAAAGTCAAACTGGACAGAAAGTTTAAAAATGATTTAAATTAATAAAACAGAGGTTCTAAATTATATTTTAATATTCTAATGACTTGGTAATTAATATTAAAACATGTTTTATCAATCCTAACCCGGCAATTATCAGTCTAAGCTCAGTTTAAAACCGAAAGTTGCAAAAGCTTGACTTTTGCTTTGACTTTCAGTTCTGACCCATTTAAGCTTAATTCTTTCATATTTTAAGCTTCCATTAGGACCATATTATATAGTAGTGTAACCTCCTGAAGTTATATTGCTCGGTCCTTAATGGTTTGAATTATATGCTCGTATTTGTTAATATGCTTATAAATGCCGTAAATGCCCTTTTGACATATAAACGAGATTTTTAGAAATATGAGAGGACAAAAACCTTTGTTACTGATATATAAGCTTGTCCCAAGAATTTGACATCAGTTCTTGGTCCCAAATAGGAGTTATGCCCGATATCGTAATTAGAAGCTTTTTGTTAATTAAATTGCGACCTATAGTAAAGGTCAAGTGGGATGCCCGTAGAGGCCCTGAATATACGTGGGAAGTTGAGTGCACTATGCAACAAAAGTACCCTCACTTATTCCAACAAATCTCGGGGTCAAGATTTCTTTTAAGGGGGTAAGGATGTAACACCACGTAAAAATGTGTCCAATCATATGAAGACACGTGTCCTAAACCCTAACCAGGTGACGGAGTTACTCCGAAGGACTAAACTTGACAACATTTGATTTTGTATGCAAAGGGACTAAAAGTGTCAACATGCTAATTTAAGCCTCTGAGTGACCTTTTACTAAATCCGAGACCATATAGAATTGAAACACGCTCTCGGAAATAATTAAGAATGATTATAAAAGTTGAAGGATCAAAAGTGTCAAGATCAAAAGAAACCATGTTCCTGATCAACCTCTTACGGACCGCAAGGGCCAAGGCTTACGGTTCTTAAGATAGCTACCTGGGTGATACATTCCAATATCGGTTACGGACCGTAAAGGGTCAGGCTTACGGTCCGTAAAGCCTGTATCTGGGCAGCAAATTTTGGACAGCTGCAGGTTATCATCTTTAACCGACTTAACCTCATTCAAATCGATACCAGGGGCTGTTTAACGGATTTAGATTACCACTAGGACACCTGGGGTGATCCTAGGAGCCCCCATTACAGCTGCCAATGATCCATGAGCTTGGAAATTAGTATATAAGGAGCACTAGTGTTGTGTTCATATGCACTTCATTTGCAACAACTTCAAAAGGACACACATGTGGAGCTTTCAAGCAATAGGAGAAGACTTAAAAGTGTAGAAAAGATAGCATGGTCCATTAGTAAGAGTTTTAATCCCTGCTTAGTTCTTTAAATTAGCTTAAAAACCGAAAAGTCAAACATATCGTAATTAAGCATTGACTTTCGGTTTAATCACAAATGGTCCAGCCACTGACTGAAACAAAAGTGGTTATGAAACCATATTAAGGTAGGTGATTAACCCATAAAAGGACACCTCCTAATTATTTAGTTTGACTAGTTAAATGTCGGGTCAAACTAGTTTAACAAAAAGTCAAACTGGACAGAAAGTTTAAAAATTATTTAAATTAATAAAACAGAGGTTCTAAATTATATTTTAACATTCTAATGACTTGGTAATTAATATTAAAACATGTTTTATCAATCCTAACCCGGCAATTATCAGTCTAAGGTCAGTTTAAAACCGAAAGTCGCAAAAGCTTGACTTTTGCTTTGACTTTCAGTTCTGACCCATTTAAGCTTAATTCTTCCACGTTTTAAGCTTCCATTAGGACCATATTATATAGTAGTGTAACCTCCTGAAGTTATATTGCTCGGTCCTTAATGGTTTGAATTATATGCTCGTATTTGTTAATATGCTTATAAATGCCGTAAATGCCCTTTTTGACATATAAACGAGATTTTTAGAAATATGAGAGGACAAAAACCTTTGTTACTGATATATAAGCTTGGCCCAAAAATTTGACATCAGTTCTTGGTCCTAAATAGGAGTTATGCCCGATATCGTAATTAGAAGCTTTTTGTTAATTAAATTGCGATATCTTGCATAAGTCATGTTTAAACTTGGATTTTGAACCAAAACTCATTACCTACTGTTAAGATATTATTTTTAAGGAATATTAAGATTTTTGGTCAGATTATAATCTGTTTAAATCATAGAGTTATTGTGTAATTCGGTAAATGATGATAATACCCTTTTTAGGCATAAAATGAGATTAACAAATGATTTGAATGCCAAACCTTTTCCTACTGATTTCATACATTAAATAAATTATTTTGAGCATTTAAAACTAATCAAAATCTCAGATTTACATAAACATCTTGATTATCGTCAATTAGTGAGTTTTACACTAAATAGGTGCATAGTATGGTTTAAAACCATATTTAACACCTAAGACTTGTTACCTACTGATTTTTTAAAAAAATTTAAATATTATTACAGTAGGTATAAGTTATGAACTCAGATTACCAAAAATGTCCTTAAAAGCATATGTGAAATGACCAAAATGTCCATTCGGGGCATAGTTTGGCCATAAATGGTAAATCTCACATATATGTAATATCTTACTGATGTAATGAGTTAAATTAAATACTTTTACTGATTTCAAAAGACCAGAACTTTAGTTTATTATAAAATCTCTTTTATAAGCATTAAAATTACCAAAATGCCCTTATGGGACTTAAATTGGTTTAAATTACTTTTTGGGCATATATGTTAAAATCCTACTGATGTATTAACATATTTTAAGCATAATAACATTTGCGACCTGTATATAATTCATTTGGTTACCCGTTACGCGTTCGGATCGGTTTATGTGACCAGTTTACGTAAAATAGCCGAAACGGGTTTAACCTTATCATTAAATCCTCAAATTCCAGAATGTGTTTAGTTTACCCATATTATACAAGTATCCAAACTTGTTAGGTCTAACCACATTCTATTCCGGTCTACGCTTAATCTAGCGTTTAGAGCCGTAAAGTTTCTTTCTAGCTAGCCGGTCTAAGTCCTTGACTTAACTAAAGGCCCGTTAGCATCCTAATAGGTTATTAAACCTTCTACACATATTAAGTAGCATCCAGTAGAAGGTACCATCATAAAGCTTTAGGATTTACGGCTGAGTTATCTTCACTTTTAAGCTCAGGTAAATATTTTTAACTTATTTTCCCTTATACGGGCTTGGGATATGGCATTATAATAATACCACTTGGTCGGGTATGAAATCATTTAATCGGATTGTGATTAATAAATTTACATAACCCATTTTAATCTGTCTTGTTTGATAACATAAACATTTGGGGGTTAATTCGACCGTGTCCTGGATATCCTCGGCTCATTTCATTTGAAAATGGCCACGACCTATGCACGGGGTGTAAGCATACACCTGACAGATGCAAATGCTTAAATATAAACCCACATGTTGGGGATAACTCCTTTGTGGGTTCTATAAGTGGTGAGTCGGTTAATCATGACCAGCTTCCAACCGGCCCCAATTGTAAGACAAACATGTAAATCTGTATATAAGATTATCTTTAAATAATTGTCCCAAGTATAAATGATTTGTGCCATGTGCACCTAAATCAATTTTCTTAAATATTTTCAAAAGAGTCAGTTAATTGTATTTACCAGTGTAAACTGACGTATCTTCTAAAGATTGATTGACAGGTACCTCTCGTAAATAGACTGGAGCTATTAGGTGTCGTATAAGAGGATCTTGCAAATCCCTAAGATGCCTGAAGTCTGTTATTTTCCGTTTCTTGTATTTTAATTATGATCCGCCTGTGGATCTTATTACAATCCAGTCTGTATATTCTTTCGTTGAACACTCAGACATTATGGTTTGTAATAGTTTATTTCCCCAAGCCTTCCGTTGTGCTATTATATTGTATGTATTGACAATGATGATATCAACTACGTCACGATACTCCCCGCCTGGCCCACCGGTAATATGTGGAAATATCAGGGTGTGACAGGTTGGTATCAGAGCCAACATTCAGTGAACTAAACACTAACCTTTTGTGTTTAATCTCAATGACACAATAAGCACATTCCTTAGACTTCCGAGTCTAGGCTAATGACCTAGGATTTACTCTTAACTTTCCTTTTATTGTTTATATTATATTTACTTGTTTTGACAGGTTAACTTCTTGGAAAATGCCGCCACGTGTGAGAGGCAAAGGAAAGGGACCAATGAGAGGAGGGCCATCGGGCCGCGCGGGACCCTCCTATCGACGTACCCCGTTAGCGACTTCTTCTAGTTCTGAATCTCGGGACCATTGGAGTCATAATTTCGAGCCGGCGAGGCATTTTGTTTCATTAGGATCCTCACCATCCGACCCTCCATACTTTGGGCAACCCATTCCTGATGAACCCCAACTTTCCCATCACTCTCAGGAGTCCCATCATTCGAACCAATCTCACCACTCCCTTCATTCCCATTCTTTCCATCACTCCGATTCCATTTATTCCCCAGGTCAGTTCAATCCGAACGACTATGTCAACAATCTCTTTGGTTTCAATCCCTTAGGACCAGAAGATCACTTCTCTCAGGAGATGGAAGTGGACGACGACCCTGGCCCAGAAATGCAAACCGGAACACCGGACCACCCGATTAGTATCTCGAGCGGTTCTTCATATCAAGGATCGCTATACCAAGGGCCCGATTCATTTAAAGAATGGTGGTCAAAGTATGAATGGGAATTCACCCCTTCATATCATAACTCTCCTGCTCAACCTCCTTTGATTGAACCGCAACTTCAAGCGGTTACCCTACCACATTTACCAGTTGAGGAACCACCTCAACCATCTCCCGAGCCGCCTAGGCGAAGGAGAAATGCTCAAATGTCTGTGTGTGGGGACCACGATTCGCATCCCCTCATGGTTCAAGCTCGTACCCTCCTATTCCCGAGGACCCCCAATTGGGCGGACCCTCGAATGCGGTACCGGAAAGCAATCCCCTGCCAGTTTCTGACGCACCACCGCCACCGCCAGTGGGTTTTGACAACCCAATACCAACATACCCAGGTTCATCTGGGTATAACCCATCTGGATATCCAACGGATTATGGAACCCATGATCCATATCTTACTGCTGCACAATATAATGCACTTTATCCTTCTTCTTACCAACCAGTTTACCCAACTGGATATCCGGTGCAGGGGTACCAATACCACCTTACCAGGGTTGAGCGTGAAGCAGATGAAACCAAAGAGAAGCA
This sequence comes from Helianthus tuberosus, assembly GCA_030545235.1. NCBI lineage: Eukaryota > Viridiplantae > Streptophyta > Magnoliopsida > Asterales > Asteraceae > Helianthus > Helianthus tuberosus. The sequence goes on along the minus strand of CM060434.1, from coordinate 134,071 downwards.
TAATAGTTTCCTCAATGGCCTTGCGAACCTCATTAAAGGCAAGAAAAAGTAGGAAGTTGTTTATTTTATCTTGTATTGTCTTTTAATCAAGTCCCTGCGAGGACATTATTTTATTTTCTGTACCAAGTCCCTGCGTGGACTTATTTTCTATTTATGTAGCCCCTGCGTGGGCATTGTGTTGTTTCAAGTCCCGTTTAGGGCATCGTTGTACTAGTTTTATGATCTAATGAAGTTTATTTTTGATTTTTAAATATATATTTTATTACATCAACATGCTATATCATTTCAGTTTTAAATTGATCTGTCAAAGAAATTCTTAAGGGTATAACCTAGCCAAAAATATAAATGGCTATGATGGTACAACCTTTTTAAGAAAATAACTCCCTGTTAACATCTGAAAACATGTTAACATTCCTGGTTGTGTGGTATGAAAAACCACACAATCTTCCAAATGTACTTGGACTTTCCCAAGTCACTTTCATAGCCTATATGATCTATGTGAATCATGGCTAATAAACATCAATATGATGTATACGCCTAAGACATCCATTTGAGATGTATGCTTACAAGCAAATGTGTAACAATGACAATGATAGTTCTACTTTATAAACTTCTTGTCAATAAGGCGATGAACTATGTTCGACCCTTAAAATATCACTGATCCCAGAGATCATTAGTTATATTCTAATCGTCCTTATGGCATGGCCTTTTTGCGCTATCTAAATTTCCTTCGAGACAAGCCTTGTGCTAAATGAAAATGTCTTTTATGACATTGACATGTGTGATTTATATTCCCCTGTCTAATAAATATAAAGAATTATATTTCAGTGATTGTTATTTATTCTTAAAATGGTCTATATGGTTTAATAATACCATGACCATCTAATCATCAATATGATGATTTATTACATAAATTAAATATAACCTTATTGTTTGATATAGTACCCAAATTATGGCTGGATCTGATGAAGTAAACAGTCATCCACGGGAAGAAAACAATAATGAGGCCAGAATAAATCTTACAAACGCTGAACTGCAAGCTATGATTGACACCGCAGTTGCTCAAGCGGTGGATAAGATATTCAAGGAACCGAGTAATGTTCGGTCCAAAGCTCACTCAAAACCCTTATCACAGTCACATGCATCAAAAAGGGTGAATCTCAGCATTCATCCAATCAAAGATCTGAGTCTCAAAAAGTGGAGCTAAACTAGGCTCCTAAGTACAAAAAGATTTGTACTTATAAGTACTTCGTCTCCTGTAAACTGAGGGATTTACAGGAGAAAAGGGAGCAATTGGCTGCATGAAATGGTTAGACGAAATAGAGACTGTGATTGACATCAGTGGATGTGCTAAGGAAGACATAGTCATGTTTGTGTCTCAATCTTTTAAGGGCGATGCCCTCACTTGGTGGAAAGCGTTAGTACAGTCCACTGGAAAGGTTCATCTGTATAAGCTTTCGTGGAGCAAGTTTGTAGATCTTGTAAAAGACACATATTGTCCTCAGCATGAAGTTGAGAGGATTGAAACTGACTTCCTCACCTTGGTAATGAAGGATTTAGACTATAGATCCTATGTGACCAGTTTCAACTCGATGTCAAGGCTTGTACCATATTTAGTCACTCCTGAACCCAAACGCATTGCGCGTTTCATCGGCGGTTTAGGTCCTGAAGTGAAAGGAAACGTCAAGGCTTCTAAACCTACTACGTATAAATCTGCTGTTGATCTATCTTTGTCTCTTACTCTTGATATTGTGAGGAGTAGAGCAAAGAGAACTACCGATGACGGGAAGAGGAAGAGGGAGGAAGACAAGTCCCCTCAGTCAAACAAGAAGAACAAATGGAACTTTAATTCTAAAAAAGGGCAATCAAATGACAAACCCAGGTGCAAGACTTGCAACAAAAGGCCCTTTGGAAAGTGCAACCAAGACCCACAAGCTAAACCATGTGGGATTTGAAAAAAGAAAGGGCACAAGTCTATGGAGTGCCGGAACATTAAGGATGCAACCTGTTATGTTTTCAACGAGAAGGGGCACATCAAGACAAATTGCCCCAAGAATACCAAGAAGCCCGAGGAGGCAAAGAAAAACAACGCAAGAGTTTTCCAGATGAATGCAAGGGAAGCGATGAATGACGAGAACGTCATAACAGGTACCTTCCTCCTTAATAATAATTATGCTAGAGTCTTATTTGATTCAGGTGCTGATAAGTCTTTTGTAGACCATAAGTTTTGTAAGTTACTGAATCTGCCTATTAAGACTCTAGACATAAAATATGAGGTAGAGCTTACTGATGCTACCTTAGAAACAGCCTCAACCCTTCTTGATTGATGTTTCATATCCATTAAGAATCATTCTATTCCGCTATCCCTCTTGCCAATGAAATTGGCTGGGTTTGATATTGTTTTGGGCATGGATTGGTTGTCGCATAACCAAGCCCAAATCGCATGCGATAAAAAGCTAGTTATCATCAAAACCCCTTCTGGTGAGTCCGTCACTATTCAAGGAGATACACAATATGGACTGCCCAACAATGTGTCCATTCTCAAAGTATCGCAGTGTCTTAAGAGTGGATGTGTCATCTATATGGCACAAGTGACAGTGAATGACCCAAAGCCCAAGATTGAAGATATTCCTATTATCTCGGAGTATCCCGATGTTTTTCCTGACAAATTACCTGGATTACCTCCTGAGAGGCAAGTTGAATTCAGGATAGACATTCTCCCAGGATCTGCACCAATTGCGCGAGCTCCTTATCGTTTAGCGCCCACTGAAATGAAAGAGCTCAGGACCCAATTGGATGACCTACTAGAGAAAGGCTTCATTCAACCCAGTTCTTCACCTTGGGGAGCTCCAATATTGTTTTTGAAAAAGAAGGATGGATCAATGCGCTTATGCATTGATTACTGTGAGCTAAACAAGATAACGATCAAGAATCGATATCATTTACCCAGGATCGACGACTTATTTGATCAGCTCCAAGGGGCGAGCTTCTTCTCTAAGATTTATTTAAGATCTGGGTATCATCAACTCAAGGTTAGAACTGAGGATGTACCGAAAACGGCGTTCAGGACGATGTATGGACATTACGAGTTTTTAGTGATGCCTTTCGGGCTCACTAATGCGCCAGCAGCATTCATGGACCTCATGAATAGAGTCTGCAAACCTTACTTAGATAAGTTTGTCATTGTCTTCATAGATTACATACTTATCTATTCTCGTAGCCAAGTCGATCACGAGAAGCACCTTCGATGTATCTTAGGATTGCTTCGATAGGAGAAGTTGTATGCTAAATTCTCCAAGTGCGAATTCTGGCTTTGTAAAGTCCAATTCCTTGGACATGTTGTTAGTGAACGTGGCATCCAAGTAGATCCCGCCAAGATAGAAGCCATTATGAATTGGGAAGCACCGAAGACGCCAACAGAAATTCGCAGCTTTCTGGGTCTAGCTGGATATTATAGAAGGTTCATTGAGAACTTCTCAAGAATAGCTGCACCATTGACTTCTTTGACCCGTAAGAATGTAAAATTTAATTGGGGTCCAAAACAACAAGAATCCTTTGAGATTCTTAATCATAAATTAAGCAATGCCCCAGTGTTGACATTGCCCGAAGGAATTGAAGAGTTTGTTGTTTATTGTGAACACACCGGTATGGGTTGTGTACTTATGCAAAAAGGCAAGGTGATTGCCTATGCATCACGACAACTAAAGGTGCATGAAAAGAATTACACCACCCACGACTTAGAGTTGGGTGCTGTTGTATTCGCACTAAAGTTATGGAGACACTATTTGTACGGAACAAAATGTGTGATCTATTCGGGTCACAAAAGTCTTCAACACTTATTTAATCAAAAAGAGCTCAATATGAGACAGCGCCGCTGGATGGAGACTTTAGATGATTACGATTGTGATATTCGCTACCATCCCGGTAAGGTGAATGTAGTTGCCGATTCCCTAAGCCGAAAAGAGAGAGTCAAACCTATCAGAATTAATGTTAAGAGCATAGAACTAAAGAATAGCCTGAATGAAAGTCTATTAGCTGCACAGAAAGATGTTGTTTTGGAAGCTAACCTTCCAGATGAAAAGTTAGGTGTAACTGCTAAATAGTTAACACCTGGCAAGGATGGAATTCTCAGACTAAATGGAAGAATCTGGGTTCCCATTCATGGAGGACTTCGAGATGTAATCCTCTAGGAAGCTCACAACTCCAAATATTTAGTTCACCCTGGAGGTGACAAGATGTATCAGGATTTGAAAGCTAATTATTGGTGGATATGGTTGAAGAAATCTATTGCCATGCATGTAGCTAAGTGCCTAACTTGCGCTCAGATTAAAGCTGAACATCAAAAGCCACCAGGTCTGCTTCAACAGCAAGAACTTCCCACATGGAAATGGGAAATGGTAACCATGGATTTTATAACTAAGTTACCAAAAACAAGTCATGGAAATGATACTATATGGGTCATAGTTGATCAACTGACTAAGTCAGCACATTTCTTACCCATCAAGGAGACTTATAGCTCCGACAAGATAGCTCAGTTATATGTAGATAAAATTGTATCCCTCCACGGAGTGCCAGTGGCTATTATTTCTGATAGAGATACTAGATACACCTCTCACTTTTGGAAAAGTTTCCAACAATCTTTGGGCACTCGTTTGAATTTTAGTATTGCTTACCATCCACAAACCGATGGACAAAGTGAGCGTACAATTCAAACTTTGGAAGACATGCTCCGAGCATGTGTTATTGATTTGGGAGGTAGCTGGGATGACCACCTGCCTTTGATCGAGTTCTCCTATAACAATAGTTACCATTCTAGCATTCAGGCTACACCTTTTGAGGCATTAGATGGAAGAAAATGTAGAACGCCTGTTTGTTGGGCAGAAGTAGGAGAAGCTCAGTTATCAGGATCTGATATAGTCCTTGAAACAACGGACAAGATTGTCCAGATTCACGATCGCCTGAAAGCTGCCAGGGATAGGCAGAAAAGTTATGCTGACAAGAGGCGAAAACCTCTAAAGTTTGAGGTTGGTGATAAAGTCTTACTGAAAGTATCACCGTGGAAAGGTGTGATGCGTTTTGGTAAAAAGGAAAAGTTAAGCCCTAGTTATATTGGACCATTCGAGATTATCGAATGTGTCGGCAGTGTAGCTTATAAGCTAAACTTGCCTGAAGAGCTGAATGGAATTCATAATGTGTTCCACATCTGTAATCTCAAGAAATGTCTAGGTGATGAATCGCTAGCTATGTCCCATAAAGACGTGTAGATTGATGAAAGCCTGAGGTTTGTTGATAGACCTATATCGATCGAGGATCGTCAGATTAAAAAGCTCCGAAGAAAGCACATACCTATAGTAAAGGTCAAGTGGGATGCCCGTAGAGGCCCTGAATATACGTGGGAAGTTGAGTGCACTATGCAACAAAAGTACCCTCACTTATTCCAATAAATCTCGGGGTCAAGATTTCTTTTAAGGGGGTAAGGATGTAACACCACGTAAAAATGTGTCCAATCATATGAAGACACGTGTCCTAAACCCTAACCAGGTGACGGAGTTACTCCGAAGGACTAAACTTGACAACATTTGATTTTGTATGCAAAGGGACTAAAAGTGTCAACATGCTAATTTAAGCCTCTGAGTGACCTTTTACTAAATCCGAGACCATATAGAATTGAAACACGCTCTCGGAAATAATTAAGAATGATTATAAAAGTTGAAGGATCAAAAGTGTCAAGATCAAAAGAAACCATGTTCCTGATCAACCTCTTACGGACCGCAAGGGCCAAGGCTTACGGTTCTTAAGATAGCTACCTGGGTGATACATTCCAATATCGGTTACGGACCGTAAAGGGTCAGGCTTACGGTCCGTAAAGCCTGTATCTGGGCAGCAAATTTTGGACAGCTGCAGGTTATCATCTTTAACCGACTTAACCTCATTCAAATCGATACCAGGGGCTGTTTAACGGATTTAGATTACCACTAGGACACCTGGGGTGATCCTAGGAGCCCCCATTACAGCTGCCAATGATCCATGAGCTTGGAAATTAGTATATAAGGAGCACTAGTGTTGTGTTCATATGCACTTCATTTGCAACAACTTCAAAAGGACACACATCTGAGCTTTCAAGCAATAGGAGAAGACTTACAAGTGTAGAAAAGATAGCAAGGACCATTAGTAAGAGTTTTAATCCATGTTTAGTCCTTTTAATTAGCTTAAAAACTGAAAAGTCAAACATATCGTAATTAAGCATTGATTTTCGGTTTAATCACAAATGGTCCAGCCACTGACCGAAACAAAAGTGGTTATGGAACCATATTAAGTTAGGTGATTAACCCTTAAAATGACACCTCCTAATTATTTCGTTTGACTAGTTAAATGTCGGGTCAAACTAGTTTGACAAAAAGTCAAACTGGACAGAAAGTTTAAAAATGATTTAAATTAATAAAACAGAGGTTCTAAATTATATTTTAACATTCTAATGACTTGGTAATTAATATTAAAACATGTTTTATCAATCCTAACCCGGCAATTATCAGTCTAAGCTCAGTTTAAAACCGAAAGTTGCAAAAGCTTGACTTTTGCTTTGACTTTCAGTTCTGACCCATTTAAGCTTAATTCTTTCATATTTTAAGCTTCCATTAGGACCATATTATATAGTAGTGTAACCTCCTGAAGTTATATTGCTCGGTCCTTAATGGTTTGAATTATATGCTCGTATTTGTTAATATGCTTATAAATGCCGTAAATGCCCTTTTGACATATAAACGAGATTTTTAGAAATATGAGAGGACAAAAACCTTTGTTACTGATATATAAGCTTGTCCCAAGAATTTGACATCAGTTCTTGGTCCCAAATAGGAGTTATGCCCGATATCGTAATTAGAAGCTTTTTGTTAATTAAATTGCGACCTATGCACGGGGTGTAGGCATACACCTGACAGATGCAAATGCAAATGCTAAAATATAAACCCAAATGTTGGGTATAACTCCTTTGTGGGTTCTATAAGTGGTGAGTCGGTTAATCATGACCGGCTTCCAACCGGCCCCAATTGTAAGACAAACATGTAAATCTGTATACAAGATTATCTTTAAATAATTGTCCCAAGTATAAATGATTTGTGCCATGTGCACCTAAATCAATTTTCTTAAATATTTTCAAAAGAGCCAGTTAATTGTATTTACCAGTGTAAACTGATGTATCTTCTAAAGATTGATTGACAGGTACCTCTCGTAAATAGACTGGAGCTATTAGGTGTCGTATAAGAGGATCTTGCAAATCCCTAAGATGCATGAAGTCTGTTATTTTCTGTTTCTTGTATTTTAATTATGATCCGCCTGTGGATCTTATTACAATCCAGTCTGTATATTCTTTCGTTGAACACTCAGACATTATGGTTTGTAATAGTTTATTTCCCCAAGCCTTCCGCTGTGCTATTATATTGTGTGTATTGACAATGATGATATCAACTACGTCACGATACTCTCCGCCGGCCCCACTGGTAATATGTGGAAATATCGGGGTGTGACATTAGTCTTATTTGAAGCCCAGAAACTGATCGGTGTTTTTAACTAACAAATTGTCATACCACATTCTACTACGGAGCCCAGTTTATGTTATATTAAAGAAACCATTCACAGCTAGAACTAATTTAACAATACTGGTTGGGTGGTTGTTGGCTCAGCTTAGATTTGTCCCCGGGCAACAAACTATGAAGGATGGGCAGGGGGAATATTTAGATGATTAATTTAATGGGTCACTTAAAACAGTAACCCATTTTGGGTCCACTTAACTAACTTTAGCTCTGTTTTTAACTGAATTATAACTCGGAAAGATGTCCAATGCGTGTTATGTGGATCCTGTATCATGTGTGCTTAGATTACATCATTGTTTAACTAACTGTTAACGTGCATGTAACACAACCATGTGTTGCCATTCATTTCAATTAGATATTAATTGATTGATTCAGATGGTTATATAGGCTGTTATTTGGATTCGTCAATTGTGTGTTCATGTTTTATTCATAGTTTATAATTTCATTTTTTATTTTACAGGGAACAATCATGCAAACCATTCTCCGAAGATGGTTTCCCAAATTTGAGCATCTTTTAAATGAATCTAATAACATGTTTCAACTTTTTTAGTATTTTTTATATTTATTTTCAGAATGTTGCATGTTTATCTATTATATATAACTATTTTTTTATATTACATGTTATTAATATTACAATTGTATATTTGTTTTATATTTTGTTTTAATTTTGTTGTCTTTATTAACTCCAAAAGTATTTTGCACACAAACCATTAAATAACTTATCTCAAAAGTCGCAATTCTTTAACATATCTATACTACCTTATTAAGAGAACTAGGATTTTTACCCTTTTGGTAATTTTACATTGTGTACACATTTTGAAACAACATGTATAAGAGAGCCAAGATATTTTAGAGGGGGTAAACTTGCACACTGTATAAAAATTTAAGACACTTTAGGGGCATTTTAATGATTTTGGCACCTTTGTAACCTATAATTAAGATGATATGTGAAGAGTCTAATAACTATATAAAGCAAATGTTATGAATTATTATCTTTAATGTGTGACTATCCACATGTGTTCATCATAATATAGTGACTCCCCATGTACTTAACTCTCATATTTGTAAGCCTATAAATAGAGGCTTATGTAGTTCATGTTTTACATCAATAAGAAAACTATTTCACATTATCTCTTCCTTGTCTCCTTCTATTATGCTAATTGAAGTAGTTGTTTTACTACATGTTATCAGCACGACTTACTTTTGAAGTTGAGGCATATTATCGTATGGTAAGTCAGCACCATCTAGTTAACTTGTTTTTGTTCATTCCCTCAAAGAAAACCCATATTGTAATTCATACAATTTTGGGCTGCATTGAGATTCATATACATTAGTTTTGTCTTGATTCTCTTAAAACATTCACAATATCATAACTCCTATAATTTTGGGTTATGTGTGATTTACTACTACATCAAAAGAGTAAAGCTTTGGAAAGATCGTTAAAAGACATTTTTAGATCTGTATCTGGAGCATCATCAAAATTACCATTTGGTGGAAAAGTTATAGTTTTTGGAGGAGATTTCGACAAATACTATCGGTGGTCCCAGGTGGAAGTAGACAACAAATTGTAAATGCTTCTTTAAGTTCATCTTACATCTGGAGAAATTGCAAGGTCCTTAAATTGACAAAAAAAAAAAAAAACACTTGTGGTTGAGTACCTCAAGTAATTCATTTGAAATAGAGAAAACTATGAACTTTGCAAAATGGCTTTTGGATATAGGGGAAGGTAACGTTGGTCGTATCAATGACGGTGATGCAAAAATACAAATACCCAAAGATCTTCTCATCAAAGACTCATCAGATCCCATGTCTGAGCTAATAGATATTGTATATCCGTCTCTTGTAGATCATTTCAATGATCAAAATTTCTTCCATCAAAGAACAATTCTGGCTCCAAAAAAAATGATGTTGTTCAAGAAATTAACGATCAGTTGCTCTCAGTTTTTCCTGAAGATGAAAAACAATATCTAAGTTCAGATAGTATATGTCTAACAGAAATGATTAATGAGAATTTAGATGACAAGTTATGCTTACCTCATATTCTTAATGGGATTAAAGCTTCAGGTTTGCCCAACCATAGGTTAGTGTTGAATATAGGTGTTCAGGCAGGGGCGGACCCACATGGTCCGGGTCGGGGTCCACGGACCCCAATCTTTTTTTAGAAAATAGTAGAACCGTTATATTAAATTTTTCAAGGACCCCATAAAATAAATTAATTGGATCCCATAGTATTAAAAGCAAAGATGGTGTGGTGGTAAATTCCCTTGTGTTCCAACAAATAGATCCCAAGTTCAAGTCTTACATGCCTTGTTTTTATAGTTTATTTTTTTCCATCAAGATTAAACTAGTGTTTTAACACTTGATTACCAAATAAAACTTTCAACATATAATGTAATGGTTTCATGTCCACTAAATGCTTCTAAATTATTTCCTAGCCCCGGACCCGACTACGATGACCGACCCGAAAATTTTAATGTTTGGCAGTGAAAAATCCTTACACAAAAAATGGACCCCAATGAAAAAAAAAATCCTGGGTCCGCCACTGTGTTCAGGTTATGCTTCTTAGAAATATTGATAAAAAAACGTGGATTGTGTAACGGAACTCGATTAAAGGTGGTTTATTTGGGTAAGCTTGTTATACATGTAGAGATTATATCCGGAAGTCACGTTTGGACCGTCATTATATTCCTAGAATTACGTTGATACCTACAGACAAAAACTTCACATTAAGTTACAAAGAAGACAATTCTCGCTTACCGTATCTTTTGCAATGACCATAAACAAAAGTCAAGTACAATCACTCTCCAGAGTTGGTTTGTTTTTGAAAAACCAGTTTTTACACATGGTCAATTGTATGTCGCATTATCAAGAGTTACAAGACGAGATGGCCTCAAAGTTGTTATTCTAGATAGTGACGGTAATCTTTCTAATACAACATCAAATGTTGTATCAAAGAAGTTTTTAGAAATTTGTAATGTAATTTTATAATTTTTCTTACACTTTCATGTCAAATTACTTAGTTTGTTATTTATTTACTTATTTTTATTATTCTATTTTAGATTAGCATTAATTTATGATATTTCATTCTCTAAATAAACATTTCATAGGAACATTTTAAAAAATGGAGATGTCGACTTATATTTCATGAACAACTTACTAAACTGAAACTTGTGTTCATCAAATAGAAAGGGAATAATGGATTTTAATAATCCAAACTATTAGCCGTTGGGCGGCAACGGTCCCAACTTTAAAAATAACCAGTAGTGGTCCCACATTTTCACATATTGTAAACATATGGACTTTTACTAAAGAACCTTAATTTATTTTTGTCCTTTTATCTTTTTCGGTTTAGTAAAGGTCCATTGGTTTACAATATATGAAAAGATGGGACCACCACTTGTTATTTTTTTTAGTTAGGATCGTTGACGGTCAACGACTAATAGTTAGGATTATTAAAATCCATTATTCCAATAGAAAATGGAAAATGATATTGACAAATTTCAAAACATTATTATTTTAAATGACTTGGTTTCATGTTAGTTTGATTTTAAAAAAAAATCATACATCATATTTATTAATATGTTTTAAATTTTACTTTTTTAAACTCGTGTGTTACATCGGATATAAGCTAGTTATTGCAATATATGGTTTGATTTTGAGAAGAAAAAAAAAACATAAGTAGCAATTTGTTTTCTTCACAAAGTCGCTATGGACAGAAATAGCCGAAATATACGTCTGTTTTAATTGTACCTAGTTAAATAACACATGTACCAATGGGGTGGTGGTCCATTGGCAAAGGCAATTTCTTTAAAACACCTAGGTTGGGAAGGGAAAGGTCTTGGATTCAAGTCCCATAAACATGGGATTAAAGAAATTAGCCGCTAAAAAAAAGAAGTTAAGTAACACATGTAAATAAACTAGAATGTGAATGCGGTTTTTTTCACTTTGGGGACCACGACGATGAACAAACGCAAATAAAGAACTAGGAAAAGCAATTAAGGGACACAAAAGATTGGAATCATCAGTCCTTTGAACAAGACCAGCGTTCGATTCAAGTTGACGGATTCAATTGTGAGAGGCTCGTTATACAGTTTTTCATGATAAAACTCCGTAACACTTAAAGTACACCAACATTTACATAGAGAAATATTTTCTTAACAAGATAATTATTTTTATAAAATGCTCAAGAAATTTAAAAATAACTTACTTACCGTCTACTCTATTACAAAATTTGATCGAGTAATACCGAGGACAACCAAGCTTAAAATCCAAACTCTGATCAATTTCCTTAACTGATGATCCCTATAGACGCGGTTGTTTAAACACTACAAATTGTGGGATTAAAGTTAATAATTCAAACTGATACATATATATGTGCAGAGTGTACTACCACTTTTACTTGATTTGCATGCATTGTTAGTAAACAAACTTGTTGTCTTGTTATAAAATTACAGTAGGAATATATTAAGTTGTTTTGGAGCCCTGCTGCTGCTGCTGCTTTCTGTACAAAGAAGTTGAAGAAGATGAAGATGGGACCTGCGAGAGCGGCTGAAAATTGGTATTACCAACAAACCAGTAGAGTGCCCACTTCAAATTGCAGAGTGTATACTTGAGAGCTTTTGTCCAGCTCTCCTGTTTGTTGAAGCTTTGTGTGATGGAATAGCTTTCCACTTTGTCATTCTCTATCCTGAACACCATGCAACATTCACTTCATCTCTTTAACATTATTCACTTATCAGAGAGAGAGAGAGAGAGAGAACTTACTTATACGGAAGCTTGAAACATTTATCAGCTGGTATGTTATTTTCTTTATCCTTGGAGTTTGCAAATTCTGCAAAGTCCTTGAGACATGTCAAGAACAGCGTCATTGCCTTGTCATATCGAGTGCTCCAAAACAGATTCACAGGACCAAACCTATTATGAGCTCAACAATCTCACATATGCTGACTGACTTTATAATAACAAAACAAATAATTTCAATCATGTGTGGTGATCTCTCTCTCTTATAAAACGTGTCAATTTCAACACTACATAAAAAGGTAAATGGTCATGTTGGTCGAAAAGGCCAACTTCACCCCTCTATTTATAAATGAGATATTAATTTATTCCGAATTTGGAATAAAAGATGTGTTGGCCAGTTGACCTATCCCAGTTTGATAAATACTCCTTTTTAATTATTACCAAACCCGATTATGCCACATCAACACCAGAGCATTTGATTTAACTTAGCAACTTCATTGGGGTTAAGTAAGGAATGAGACCCTAAAAAGGATAAGCACTTGATCAGATGATCTACAAAGTTCTCTCACAACTTATATAAACACAATGCCCCAGATATAAATGATCAGCAAAGGCCATAAGTGATCACAGAATTGCAAATAATAAAGTGAATCAAGGTAGGATAAAAACTTACAACTCATAAGTATTGTTGCCAGTGTCCATTATCCGAGGATAACTTCCCATAGGAAGAATTTTTATTCGGTATCTGGTCAACCCTAGGTTAAGGATATACCCTATCAACAATATTTAACATATAATATACTTGGATCAAACCCCTTCACAACCACTGTCATAACAGTTATCTGTCCCCAAGGCGCATCAAAAGCTTCTATGGATCTTATGTGTGCCATGCATGAATATCATGGCAAAGAACTAAAAGTACAGGAATTTAAAAGAAATTTCTGTAGCATCAACACTGATAAAATATTTGAAATAAATAAAAAATATACAGGCACCTGTGAAGGTATAAGTATAAGCATATAAGGAGCATTTTAATTTTTTTCTATGCAATATGCATAATTAAGAACCATAAGAAAGATGTAAGCTAGAGAGAATTGAAGGATACTGGTACTTTGGTCTGAAGTATTGGGACATTGTATGAAGCAGCAGGCAAGCTTGACCCCATGCAGCATTTATCTCATCCCACTCAACCTAAGTGTTTCTCACAATTGCAACCAGTTAGCTAACAAAACAAACAAAGATTTAAACAAGAAAACATCTTGACAGCAAGCCCACCAATTTGATTATAATAATTAAGTGCAAGCAACAATTTAGGGGTGAGCAAATTAACCACCATAACCGATAACCGAACCATAACCGACTTAACCGAACCACTAATAACCGATAACCAATATAACCAATGGTTATGGTTATGAAACTTTGTATAACCGCTCAATCGGTTATGGTTATGGTTATGAAGCTTTGGTTAACCGAAACCGAACCGAACTTGTAATGTTAACTTTATATAATGGATTTGTGTTTTACAAAACCATATAGAGGGTTTTTACTAAGATAAAAGTATGTTAGTAACAAAATGATCTTGATGTAGATGCCATTTATTTTGATAAAGAACTAAGGTGTTATGGCCATAATTTTTTTTTGTTTGAGAATTACCTTATTAAAAAGAACCCCAAATCGGTAGTTTAACCAAAAAGTTTAGTCTCCGTTATCTTAGAAAATAGGCTCAAGCTAAGTTCAAATCGTGCACAACCCTATTTATTTCAAACCTTGCTTGGTTACTTAACCGAAATTAACCAAAACCGAAGCATAACCGACTTCATAACCGATTAACCGTAACCAAAGTTTGGTTATGGTTATGGTTACCAAAACTCCATAACCGAACTAGCGGTTATGGTTATGGTTAATAGTAAAAACCGAACCAAACCGACCCATGCACACCCCTAAGCAACATACTGGAATTTTAGGCAGTCTTCCCAGCCTGAAATTGTTAATTGTTCCAAATTCTCCATCATACCAAATTGGAAATGCATCATTGAGGACATTCGTTCTCTTCAGAAGTTCTAAATGTGCTTGTGAAACTTCTATTTTGGCCAATATTGCATCTCTCTCTTCCTGCCACAACAAAGAGAGTTTAATATATCAGAAACAAAATTCATATTACAAAGAAAGCAACTAACTGCCTAACATATAAGTTAACATAATATTATATCTGATTCCATGGCCACTGCAAAGAAATGTCATGTGCTATCACATGCACATAAAACATAACAAATACGAGCCTCTGGTTGCATTTACTACAGCCACTTTTGAGTACCAACTTATGGATGGCTGCAGCTTATTCAAGACCTTAAAGTGCCAAAGATTGATATCAAATACAAACTCCCTCATATATACTGTCATTATTAGAGTAAATCATTCGTAGAGAATAGGATTGGCTGCACTCACCTGATGGGATATCAACTGAAACTGGAAATTATTGAACTCATGCCAATACCTGATACAAAAAAAGAAAATAAAAATCAAACACAGTCGGTAACCCTTTACACAGATGATGGTATTGAGTCCTGTTGAATAATGTCAAAAGCAACTTACCGTTCCTCCAACTCTTTAAAGCGATTAGATTTAAGCTCAAGTTCCTTTAATTCGCCAGTTACTTGACTACACTGTTTTTCGGTCTCTTGGATTGCTGCTTCAAGTTTACGTTCTTCTTCTTCTATCTTCAATAGCATTTAAAACAAGATACGAGTATAATAAAAAAACCCTGGAATGAGTTTATCAAAAAAGTCAAGAGATTGTGTGTATGACCTTTAGTTTTTCTCTCAAAAAGTCAGCTTCAGTAAGCAGATTGCGTGGCTCTCCCTCCAAGCGCTGAAGGCAGGCTTCATATGCCTTAATATCAGTGTTGACATCTTCAACCTCCTTATCAAGCTTATCAGATAATACCCTCATGCATTCCAGGCATAAAGGTTGCTCAACCTGTGTTTGGGTTGTGGCAATCTCAAATGCACGCTTTAAGACGGTTATGGTTGAGTGGAACCCAGAATTATTTGCACGTGCAGGAGCGGTACTCTCATCATGTGATGGAACATGTGTGGTCCCATCAGCAGACTTGTAGACAGATGCAGCAGGTGGAGGCAATACCACAAACGATTCTTCCATCGCCTTTACAGACTGCACCGGACGAGGAGGAATGCCAGGCTTTTGTTTTGGCAACACAACGAATGACTGATCCATGCGACTGCCTAACACACTCCCTGCTCCATGCATGGAAGATCCTGAATGTTTCAACTCATTATATTAATTGCCTCCATTTTCCAATCATACTCAAATTAGTAATTACAACATCAAGCAACAAGCAGTTTCTGTTCCTAACAAGTTAATTAAAACCCATGACACTACAAGCTCTTCCTCAAACTCCATGCCCAAACTAACTAGAATGAGGCAAGGTTTAAAAGTACGGAATCGTCCTCGAGGCGTTTTCTTTCGCCTCACGAGGCGTACGCATCGAGACGAACCGAGGCGGAATTAATATATATATATATATATATAATCATCATATAAAAAAATTAAATACAAACCAATTTCATCATCAAATTTATCAAAAACACACACAAAAAGACATGAAATACACAAAAATTAAAAAAAAATACACACATAAAAATCCCCTGAGACGCAACTTTTCTTAGTGCCTCAGCCCTGTGAGGTGCACATACAATATAACCCCCTGTGGCGTCGCCTCAGAATCGTTTTTTGGGCGCTTCGCCTTGAGCCGCACGCCTCAGCTGTCTTTTTTTTAACCATGAGCGCGCCTGAGGCGCAAGGCGTACTGAGGCGCAGGCCTCAGCGCCTCATCATGTCACCTGAAGCGTGGCTTTTCCACAAAGCGCAAAAAAGCGCAAATTTTGGGTTTTTTTGGGGTATGAGGCACGCGCCTTGTGTACTTTGGGTGTTTTTATGCATCAAAGTATTGTACTATAGGTTTTTTGGCTTGTACATGTAGGTAAAATCACATATAAACCTTATTTAGCTATATTTTGGATAAAGGATGCTAAAATTTAACCTACGGATATGCAAAAAAAGTTTATATAATCTCCTTGCGCCTTGGGTATGAAAAGCCCACCGCTTTTGCGCTTCGCGCCTCAGTTTTAGACCTCATCGCTTTTGTGCGCCTCTCGCTTTTTAAAACCAAGCGAGAAACTAATACAAAACTGTATCATCCTCCTAAAATCCTTAACAGTATTCCTACGTCTCCACGAACTCCTATTCTCAACCATGTCCTCAGAAAGGTGCAAGTCTAGCAAATCCTGCCTAATCTGCTCCTCCCAAGTCAATTTCGTCCTCTCTCCCAAGTACTAAAAGTCCTTAACCTTATCTCACCACTGATTGAACAATGGGTTTTGAGTATACGAACAAATTACACCATTGATTTTCAGATTTGTTCAAACGATGGTGAAATTTGTTTAAACGCTCAAAACCCAGTGCTCAATCGGTGATGAGATTTGTTCAATCAGATTTGTAAAACATAGACCGCATCACACATCAGCTGCAGCGATGTGATCTCATCATCGCATCATGCGCTCCGTATTCGTGCATTATAAAACCAAGGGTTATCAATAAAGAAGTGTTGGTGATTGATTAAAGAAAAAAACTGTATTTATATTTGCCTTTGTGAAAAATAGACCTGGCATGGAATATTAATGTTGGACTGTATTTTAGACTTTTAGTAATGGAAGGAGTATGTATTTTGCTTGTTTTACATCAGCTTGCTTACAAATGATTTTATGGTGTACAGCCTACAGGGTCACCTTTTATGAAGAGAAAACCCCCTGCTTTGGTTAGCTTGTGTCTTGGAATAATAGGCAAGCATCTTGGTTGTGTTATGATTATTAACATCTCAGTTGTACATAAAATGATAAAATTGCAGGTTCAGATATTTTAGTCTGTTAGTTTGGCATTGTAGATTTGTATTTAAAAAAAATATTAACTATACAAAAAAAATGGAATGATATACATGAGTTGCTTGTCAGAGATACTTGAGGTTTTTCATTTATAAAAGGATTGTTGTGGTGTAGTCTGAATTGTTGAAATGAATGATCAACTTATCAGATGGCCGTTGCAAGAAGAAGAAAGTTGCTAGATGACGATGTCATCATTGCATTGGCAGAGAGCTCATGGGAGATTCTCGATTTATCAGATTCAGAAGTCACTGATATTGGCTTGTTGAAAGTGATAGAGATTTGCAAATATGTGAGAGCCATGGACATAGGGTGAAATTGGAATGTTAACTTATACCTAATTACTTTCAACTTTTTTATGCTATATGAATTCATACAGCTTTCATACGCAGTCATTGCAGCAACATCACATCATTTAGTGTTTCAGAGCTTGTGAAGCATTGTGATAGCAGCGGGTTCGGGTCAATCGAAACGGGTGGGCCAATGACCATGGGCTACGGTTGCAGCAAAAATGGATCCATGTTTTATTTTCTATTTTACTTCCAATTTATTTTCTTTAATTCTCATGTTTAGGTAGTTGCTTATTTTTCAGTTTTATATAGATTAGTGGAGTTAGTGGGTAGTTATTAGTTTTTTTAGGAAACTCAATTGTTGGTTTATAAAGAAGAACGAGAGGAACAAAATGAAGTGAGTTTTGAGTAAAGAATTTGTTTTGGTTAATTTTCTCTCAACGGATTTTGAGGCGAATTAATTGTGTCTATGCTAGCTCAATTGTGGCACATTGAGTGGTGTTCTTAGACCCGAATTTATAACCGGAGTGGTGATTTCTGTATCTTCGGGAGTGATTCGCAGCCCTACTGTTCGTTTTGGTGGTGTATCTGTATCCAAAACGAACCGTAGATCTATCTTTTATTTTACCGTTTTATTTGAACCGGTGATTCGAGGGTCATACTCCTATCATTTGGTATCAGAGCCGAAGCGATCTGTTTCGACTCCTATCTTTCTACATTAAAAAAAAAAAACCTCTTGATTTGATTCATTCCATATATCACCAATTCTGTTATCCTCTGTGTCCAAAAAAAAAAACCATGTTCATTACTTTTCTCATTAAATCTGATTTCTATGAGTTCAAAGGGTCCGAAGAGTTCACTTCTACACAACATAATGAGGAGCCTCGGTACGATGAAGACGGATCACTTCCCGATGAAGAAGAATGTTTATTTGTGCGTACGGCTCTCGGTACCTTGGAGAATTCTGATTTAACAACTGTGACAAAAGAACATTTTGATGAACGTGTGCCTACAAAAAATGTTGCTGATAGAAGTTTTGAATCAGTTGATGTAGCAAATCCACATTTACATGATGGCGAAAGTATAACTGAAGTTGCCCTTGAAAAGTTAAGATCAAAGGATGTTGCAGATATGCGTTCTAATGAGGGTGCAATGGTAATTAATTTTGCTGTTAATGGTGACGACTTGAAAGCTTTTGCCTCAACAGTGGAGAGTGTTCTCAAGGTGCTAGTTTCCAAATTCAAAAAGAGTATAGCAAGTGAAGTCGGCTTGCTAGTGGAACAACGGTTCATCTTTGGAGGCAAAGTCCACACTACGGTTGACAAGGATCGCCGAGATATTCCTTTCGACCCTGGCGACTTGGACTGGATTCATTTCTGTAACGGATACGTGGTCGATGCCATATTCAACATTTCCGCTCTGCAGCCATACTTTGATCCGAACGAGATCATCCCAAGTTTGAGGACAAACATTTTCGAAGATGGAGAGGATGATAGCAGCGGGTTCGGGTCAATCGAAACGGGTGGGCCAATGACCATGGGCTACGGTTGCAGCAAAAATGGATCCATGTTTTATTTTCTATTTTACTTCCAATTTATTTTCTTTAATTCTCATGTTTAGGTAGTTGCTTATTTTTCAGTTTTATATAGATTAGTGGAGTTAGTGGGTAGTTATTAGTTTTTTTAGGAAACTCAATTGTTGGTTTATAAAGAAGAACGAGAGGAACAAAATGAAGTGAGTTTTGAGTAAAGAATTTGTTTTGGTTAATTTTCTCTCAACGGATTTTGAGGCGAATTAATTGTGTCTATGCTAGCTCAATTGTGGCACATTGAGTGGTGTTCTTAGACACGATTTCTGAACCGAAGTGGTGAATCTGTATCTTCGGTTACGGCATCGCAGCCCTATCGCTTGTTTGTGTGGTGATTTCTGTATCACAAACGGGCTTTAGATCTATCATTTATTTTATCGTTTTTATTCGAACTGGTGACTCGAGGTCATATTCCTATCATCTGGTATCAGAGCCGAAGCCGTTCCGGATCTACTTCAGTTTTTATTCATCATCACGAGCATTCAATCAAGCAATGGCATATGAACATCGGTCAATGGAACAACAAATCAAAGATGTGGTAGACAAGTTGCAGGAGTTAATTCTTACAATCCAGAGAAAAGAAAGAAAAACAACTCAGGACCAAACAATGTTCCATAATTCATCCTCAGGTTCTGAGTTTGATGTATTCAAAACCTCCGAGGTGCCCACTTCAGTGCTACATGACGACGGACCTCGATACGATGAAGATGGAAGTGAACCTGATGAAGAAGAATGCTTGTTTGTGAAACGAGCTATTAGCGGGATTGCCGATCAAGAGGAGGACCTTCAACGTGAAACCGGTTTTTGTACCCTTTCCAGAATAGAATTGCATGGGTTAGAGACTAACAAGGAGTTATTCCCAAATGGGCTCAATGGAATGAAAGAACCCGCTTCCCAGAATCTGCGCATGAAAGTCGATTATGAAAAGGAAGGCGTTGTTTCAAGTTTTCATTACGAAATGAAGGATGTCGAAAATTTGGGTCAACAAGATATGGTCTCCTTGGTGCCATCCAACCAGCCGATTAAAAGGGTTATTTGGCAGCAGTCATGCATGTTCGAAATCAACATAAAGTTGAAGCGGATGTGGGAGTCATGTGTTGAAGGAGTTCCGACCAGTCAACCAATACCCTACATGTACAAGCTTCTATGGACCATTGGATACCCACCGAAAATGCCACCTGAACCACCACCAAATCAAGATATACAAGAGGAAGCTGGTGCAAGATGTCTCAAGTTTGAGGACAAACTTTTTTCGAAGACCGAGAGGATGATGTATGTCGGGTCACAAACCCGTTATACACATAACGGGTGGGTCGCCAACCTGGGTCAACTTGATCCATGCATGCTCCACGTAAATTTACAGGCACATGGAATTTGTGGCACACCAATAACTACTACTCCATGATGTTTTTTTTATCTCTACATATTTTATATTTTATTCTCTTTTATTTTAATTTATTTCTCTTTCAGTTATTTCCAATTCCCTAAAGTGTAGTAGTGGTGTACCCATGATCTAGACCCATGATTTATTTTCCTTTATGTAATCCCGTAAGCATGAATGGAAGTTAGTGAGTTTATGTTTGAGAAAAGAATTTTGTTGATTTATCTCTTGAGTGTGAGAGTTAAATTAATTGTCTATGCTAGCTCAATTTTGGCACATTGGGTGGTGTTCTTAGACACGATTTCTGAACCGAAGTGGTGAATCTGTATCTTCGGTTACGGCATCGCAGCCCTATCGCTTGTTTGTGTGGTGATTTCTGTATCACAAACGGGCTTTAGATCTATCATTTATTTTACCGTTTTATTTGAACCGGTGATTCGAGGGTCATACTCCTATCACATTGTCACTGTCTTGAGATATTGAGATTGGGGGTATGTTGTTTTTATTTCTTGTTTCACTTTGTAATGATTTTAGTAATTTTTAAAACCCAAAATATTCGGTTTGAAATACCTCATAACAGGATATGAACACAGTTAATAATATTACAGAGGATGTCCAAGAAGTGAACATACTGCACGAAGCTCTTTAAGCTCCTTGAAACCAACGTTAAACAATGTTGAAGAGGATTCATGGGAGGAACTTGATACCACAGAGATTGTACTCGGAGCACAGTCGTTACGTTGGCTTGTATGGGTATGCATAGCATTTTTATTTTTTAACGTTATGTGCAGATCGATTTGGGTTATGATGTATCGCTAACTGGTCAAATGGGTAAAGTAAAAAGAAAAAAAGAAACTAGTTCAAAGAAGATAGACCAAGTGAGTTGAATGAACCCAAGTAGTCGAAAGTCGTCCAAAGTGTTTTTCTAATGCATACCTTCTAAATCATTTTATTACGAAAGAAAATATGTCTGTTGTAATGATATTTTTATTAATCATATAATAAGGTAGTTCAACACTTGGCAGTTTAAGGCGCGCTTTCTTAATAAGCGCACATGAGAGCAATTTCTTGGCAAAAAAAATTACCCTGAGGCACGCGCCTCATGTATTTCCCATATTTTGTGCAGCATGTTATTGTACAGCATGCTTTCCAGGTTGTACATGAATGTAATTTCCTTATTAAAACACATATATAAAGCTTACTTGTATCTAAATATTGGGTAAACGATGCTGAAAACCTACAGAAAATATATATATACATAATTATATAACTCTTTACGCCTCCTCCGGTACGAAAAGCGGTGCGCTTGGGTTTAGACCGTGTGTACGCTTCATTATGTAATTTCTTGAAAACCTAGTCAGGTATTTGATCCTACATATCAGAGTCTACTGCATTTGTCTGTTCAGTAAGTAAACAGATGCTGCTGCGTTTGTTTGTTAGATTTTATTATAAGTATGTTTTATGTTAACAACAGGGTAATATTCGACGAGGGCCTAGGCTAGGGTTTATTCCTGTTGGAAATAATCCAGATCCTCGCATACTATACTATAGCAAAGCAGATGATCGAAATAAGAATTTGATGATGATGAAGAAGAAACCCTAACCCGGTCGGTAGGTGGAATCATCGACGCCGGTGATGGAGAGAGTATGATGGCAGTTTTGGCAGACCCACCGTGGAAGATTCGGGTCTACCGGCAAGGCCCGAGTCTTGTCCGCCGCCGCAACCATATTGTTACTGCTTGCTGCTCTTCTTCATTTCATATCATCTCCGATCCGATGACCACTGCATATGTTTCTTTCTTTCTTTCTTTCTTTGATTTTGGACGCAATCGATATATACAACTTTCTTTGCCAATGTTACCATTCACACCCTCAACCATCTCATTTCACATTATTCCCCCTTTAAATGCAAAATTAAATACGAGGGAGTTGCGTTTACTTTTATATTCCTCACTACTGTCCGGTTTTCGGCAACAGTCCGGGGTGGATTATCATGAGACGTTCAGCCCAGTTGTAAAACTGGTCACTATCCGTACGGTTTTATCCCTTGCGGTTTCCAACAACTGGCTCTTAAAGCAATTGGATGCTCAAAATGCTTTTCTTCATGGAGATCTTCAAAAAAACAGTGTATATGACTCAGCCCCCTGGTTTCGTTGATCCTACGAAACCCCATCATGTATGTCGTCTCCATAAGTCTCTATATGGCCTGAAACAGGCCCCACGAGCATGGTTCACTAAACTGTCAATAGCTTTGCAACAGGTTGGTTTTTACGGTTCCAAAACCGATCCATCTCTTTTCATCTACAATCACCAGGGTAGCATTGTATGTCACACCCCCAAAACCCACACGCGGAGTATCACCGCTTGGAGGCGTGACTGACCAGGATCAAGCCACCAATCATATTGAACAAGCATATAAGTAAACATAATTCAACCAAACAATATGAAAGGTATTCAAAAACCCAAAGCATAGTTAAGTGTTTAGCGGAAGCATAATTTGTAAAACCCATAGCAAGTATTAAATATCAAATAAAGTAATGATTAAAGCATGGCACACAACGCCATGTCCCACAACGACCGTTCCTCCCTGTGCAAGCTCCATGGGTACCTAATGACCTGCAAGGCATGTAGCAACGAATCAACAACAAAGTTGAGCGAGTTCACAGTTGGTTATTTGGTTATAGTATTCATTTCGTAAATCGTATGTTCGTTTTGTAAACCATGTATCGTATTAATCCTTATCGCGGCCAATCCAGGCATCCGTGCGATGATTAGTGGGGGCTTCCCATGTGTTACTAGACCACGCGTATCGACTGCTACGAAAATGTAAGAGGTGCCCTAAGTCAATGTCTATCAGCATTGACCCTTTGCCCATAGTCCATTAGTACACGCCCGTTCGGACGACACGGTGTGAGGTTTGTTAAACCTAATAGCGCTATTTACTAATGACCCGCTCGCCATAGGCCTCGGCGATTAAGTCGATAAATGAGGGACTTCAAAATGATAGAGTTGATGGTCTTATGATCGTGTACGTAGGCTTTACGTACGTGTCCTTCAATCCGAGGACAGAAATAAGTATAACTGTACGTAGGTTTTACGTACGTGTCCTTCAATCCGAGGACAGAAATAAGTATAACTGTGCGTAGGTTTTACGTACGTGCCCTTCAATCCGAGGACAGTATTAAGTAGTTTAATAGTAATGGTTGTACGAGTAGTTAATCAATCCCATTCCCAACCCACCGGGAATCCCATGCCTTGGCTAGTGTGAACTCACCTTGGTTTGCTCGGTATGCTAAACTATGTGCTCGCAAGTAATCAATCAAATCCTATAGTGCACGTATGTTTAGTCAGTACATGTTTGTAAGATTTTGCATGCAATCACTATCACAGAAACATCACATAGTGTGTCTAGCAATTTGCATTCTTGTATCATGTAAACAGTTACTCCAATTCATGCAAATTCATCTTCCTCGTAATAGCTTTCTCAATTAATTCTAACATAGTTAACCAACATCACAGTTAATAAAGCTAGTATGCTTAACTGAATTAACATATATAAACAGGGGTATACGGTTAACAGAATTAACATTTAACAGAACTGGTAACTAACTGTGTCACATGTTTTAATTAACTAAGTTACATATTTAACAGAATGTCATCCATGAATCTTACATAGTGAGTAAAGTTAACTGAGTTAATGAACTTAACTCAGTTAGTAGGCTAAACATAGTTACATAACTAACAGAGTTATTATATGTAATTTAATAAGTTAACAACTTAATAAATTTAACCAGTTAACAAGATAACAGTTGGGCCGAAATCACTAGCTAGCCGAAAACCCTTATGTGCCGAAAACCCTATTGCCGAAATCCCTCATTGGGCCGAGATCTTATCTGGGCCGAAATCACCCCTTGATTTCGTCCAGTTGTTTTAAACAGTGGGGTGTTTTCGTTGAGTTATATCATCTTCATCAACACATCAGTTACATAAAACCCAGCAATTCTAATCCCATTACTTATCAGATTCAACCCTTTTGTACAAACAATCAATCAAACAAAAGCTAAAACATTTGATTAGATATCTACTCATCTAAATAATCAGGATTAACATCCAACAACATCATAGTGTTTAACATTTAACAGGAGATCTAGTTTATGCATTTATCAACAGACTATCTACGATCACTTTATCTCGAATATTTACAATCACAATCAGATCATAAGATCATAATACTTCGCAGTAGCAGTTAATATAAGATACCAACAAACAATTCATGATGATTTCAAACAATTATATATCAACAGTGGATTACTAACCTAAACAGAGAAGGCAGTACTTCGATCGGTGTGCAAGGCTCGAGTGCTAGGGACTGCCGTTGGGTTTCAAAAGTGGGCGAGAGAAAATGTGAGAGGTGATTAGGGTTTTCTAATTGTTGCCCCTTTGCGTACAGGTTAAGTAAAACCATTTAAATAAACATTACTGGGCCAAAGGCCCACTCTAGTTCATGTTGGGCCCAGTGGACGAAAACACAAAGTGTTTTCACCACAAGGGTGTTTTCGGGTAGGATTGATAGGTGAAGTCCCATGTTTTAAAATAAATCAAACAATCCAAATATGTAAAAAAAAATGTACACCTATATTACATATCACAGTTATACATTTATATTGCACCTCAATAATTATTAAACACACTTCTAATGCACACCAATAAAAAAAATCAAAACATTTTGCAAACAAGTACTAGGATTAAGTCGAGTAGGAATCTTGGAAACTCGAGTTGTCACATTGTATATGTCTTAGTCTATGTTGATGATATCATCATCACTGGAAACAACTCCCAACTGGTTAACTCCATCATCATAAAGCTTAGTTCGATGCTGGAAGTTAAAGATCTTGGTAAACTACATTATTTTTTGGGCATTGCAGTCATCCACCAGACCTCTAGTTTAATTCTTTCTCAAAGAAAGTACCTACTTGATATCATTAATCGGGCAGGACTCTCTAAATGTGAACCTGTTGCCTCCCCAATGGATGTCAAATCAGTTCTCTTGCCAGATGATAGCTTGCCTTATGCTGATCCGACAAAGTATCGTCAGATTGTTGGTGCCCTTCATCATGCTACCCTCTCACGTCCTGATATTGCCTTTTCAGTCAACAAGGTTTGCCTACTGAAAACCATTTGTCTGTTGTTAAACGAATCCTACGATATCTAAAGGGAACTATTAATCTTGGGCTTCTTTTTCGGCATTCGTCTACATCTCATCTTCATGCCTTCTCTGATTCCTGTTGGTATGATAGATCTAGTCCCCTTGTTCAAGCATATTTAGACTCTGATTGGGCTGGTTGCCCGGTGGACCGACGATCCACGGGGGGATATGCAATCTATTTGGGCTCAAATCTGGTCTCGTGGTCCGCTCGTAAACAAAAGACCGTCTCTCAGTCCTCCACGGAATCTAAACATAAAGCCATTGCCGATGCTGTTGCTGAAATAATTTGGCTCAAATCTCTTCTTCCGGAATTGGGAATTACAGCTTCTAAACCAATGTTATGGTACGATAATCTTGGTGCTACATATCTATCGGCCAACCCAGTCTCTCACGCTCGTGCTAAACATGTTGAAGTGGATTTTCATTTTGTTCGAGAACAAGTTGCTAAAGGGAAGCTGAATGTCAAGTTCATTAAGACTGATGACCAGATTGCCGACGTATTCACAAAGCCCTTGTCTTCTCAACGTTTCATGTTTCTCAGGTCCAAGTTGTAGGTCGTTCCCTGCCCTCAACTTGCAGGGGAATATCAGCCCAAATAAAAAATTGGCCCATTATATTATTAGGCTAGGGTTTACATCTATTTAATCCTTGTAATCTCTTTTCTAATTGTAATACAATCATTATTATTAAGTTAATCCAGGTTTAGAAACTTGAATGGGGGTGACCATCCAAGTAGACATTATCAATAAAAAATTTATTGAGAAAAAGGAACGATCACATTAACGAATGTGATTGCATAAAAAGTTTATTGAAAAGGAAAAACATTCTATATGTTTTGGGGATAAAACGGGTAAAACTAATAATTGTTAAAAAAAACAATTAAACAAGGTTTTACCAAATAAAATCATAAATATGGACATAAATCGAGGATTTGCTTACATGGGAAGTAAATGTGATAGTTATAATAAGGTCATGTGTACCATGTGTTGATTGCTTACCCTGGCCAAGTAAATAGTAAACACATGATACCATGAACTTCTTATAATGAGCACATATATGTCCGATGTAGCAAAGACGAGGCTAATGGGATGAGTTAAAAGGAGTCCTTTGGGTCAAAGTAATGAATTCATAAAGGGTTTTGGTTGTTAAAAGTGATGGATTTTACTAAAACATCCAAACGGGTCAAAATAATGAATTCATAAAAGGTTTGGTTGTTAAAAGTGATGGATTTCACTAAAACATCCAAACGGGTCAAAATAATGAATTGATAAAGGTTTGGTTGAATAAAAGCGATGGATTTCGCTAAGACAACCAAAAGGGTGAAAACGAAGTCTTAATGCATACCAGAATGGTTGCATTAATAATGAGTTCGGTAAAATACCCAGTTGATGGGTAGGATTTCGAATATATGCGTAAACTGAGAAACGGGAACATGGATTAAAAGTCAAAGGACTCGGAAAATGAATTGTGACTAAAAGATGATGAATTCGAGAAAGGAATTCGGAATAAATATGTTCAACTTTGTAAGGATGAACGGGTTGAGAATTTCATACGAATAACCAAACGGATCGAAATGAAGTCTTAACGCATAACAAAATGGGTGCGTGAATAATGACTTCGGCATAAACCCAGTTGATGGGTAAAATTTTGAATATAAGCATAAACTGAGTAACGGGAACGTGGACTAAAAGTCAAAAGACTCGGGTAATGAGTCATAATCAAAAGATGAGTGAACATTCTTTAAAATGGGTTCAACCCTTCAGTGAACATTCCTACTCTTGAGTGAACACTCTTTAAAATGGGTTTAATTGTTCAGTGAACATTCCTACTCTTGAGTGAACATTCTTTAAAATGGGTTGTAACGAAATGTAAGCGCAAACCGGGTAACAGGAGCGTGATTTACAAATATTAAGCCCGGGTAATGGGTTATAGAAGCATAAATATTGCTCAGAAGGAAAACGATCATAGTCATGGACTACGGTCGAAGTTAAAAAAACGAAAAATGATAAAGAGATAATCTATAGGCTTGCGGGAACCTAATGGATCTCAAACACGAAAATAAATGATTTTCAAACATAAAAGGGGTGCATTGACACCAAATACATTTAAAGAATGACACGAGTAAAGGGATGATTGTCACACCCCCAAAATCCACACGCGAAGTACCACCGCTTGGAGGTGTGACTGGCCAGGATCAAGCCACCAATCATATTGAACCATGTTATTAATAAATGTAAATCAACCAAACAATATGAAAGGTGTTCGAAAACCAAAGTATAGTATCAGTGTTTAGCGGAAGCATAAATGTAAAACCCAACATAAGTAATAAGTTTAAAGAGTCATAAAGTTTTCATCAAAACATCCACAATCCGTGCCCACAACGACCGCGCCTCCCGTGCAAGCTCCATGAGTACTTATGGTCCTGCAAGGCATGTAACAGAAAGTCAACAACTAGTTGAGCGAGTTCACAGTTGGTTGTTCAGTTATAGTAATCGTATTGTAAACCGTATGTTCATTTAGTGAACCATGTTTCGTATGTATTTGTATCACGGCCCTCTAGGCATGTTGGCGAAGATTAGTGGGGGTTTCCCATGTTTTCTAGACTAGGTATATTTATATCACGGCCCTCCAGGCATGTGTGCGAAGTTTAGTATTCGTATCGCGGCCGTTCCAGGCATGTGTGCGAAGTTAAGTATTAGTGTTAGTATCGCGGCCATTCCAGACGTGTGTGCGAAGAGTAGTATTTGTATCACTAGTCTAGTAGTATCTACAAGTAACCTGCCTCTCCCGAGGTCAGTGGTACGTAATTCCAGTATCAATGTGTGTACAAGTAATCATCCAAACCCATTCCCAACCCCGGGAATCCCATGCCTTGGTAAGAGTGTGAACTCACCTTGGTTTGCTCGGTATGCTAAGTTAAGTGCTCACAATTTATCAGTCAAGTCCTATATTTATGCACGTATGTTCAGTCAGTACATGTTTGTAAGGTTTCGCATGCAATGTTCGTCACATAGTGTGTGTGTGTGTAATAGTTAACATCAGGCATTACAAACAGTTAATCATCTTCATACAATTCATGTTTCTCATAAATGTCTTTTGCAGTTTAATCTAACATAGTTAACCAACAACACACTTAGTAGAGCTAACACGCTTAACTGGATTAACATATACCAACAGGAATGATAAACCACAGTGTTAGTTAACTAACAAAGTTAACAAACTAGTAAGGTTATATACTTGACAGTGTTAATAAAGTTAATAGAGTTAATAACTTATCTCAGTTAACAGACTAACCAGAGTTATGGACTTAACAGAAGTTAATAAACTTAACTGGGTTTATATTCGTAACATGCATAGCATAATTAACACATTTAACATGGTTAACACTTAACAAAGTTAACATACTTAACTAAGTTAATCAACTTAACAGGGTTTATCAACTAACAGTGTTAACAACTAACAGAGTTAACAGACATCGTATAACCAGTTTGCTGTACAAAAGTCTTGGACGAAATCACTAAGTTTCGAAAACCCTTTGGGCCGAAATCCCTAGGGTGACGAAATCACATTGGGCCGAAATCCTTTTGGGTGTCGAAATCCCTTGGATTTCGTTGAGATGTGTTTTCGTCGAGATGAGAGGGGTTTTCGTCGGAATGCATCATCATCATCAACAGTTACAACAAAACATGAAAACCCTACACATCGACTAATATTCACATCGATATTAACAGCTTTTGATTATTCTAATCCAGTCACCTAAATTAACCAATTCACAATCAGACATAAACGCATCATCAACCAGTCGAATAGCGTGACATATCACATAACCGGACTCCTGATCACATTACTATCATTCAGATCATCACTAACAAACACACACAGTCGAACATCTCATCAATAACCATAACAGTTTGTGAACAATCACATAGATATACACACATAACAATTAAACATCCATAAGTGTCAGATCATCCAAACAAGATTACATCATAATCATACCATAAGCATCTTAGTCAACAGAACATGTAGGTCACTAACCTGAGATCAAACAGAAAGAGTTTGGCTTCGACCGAGAGGGGCTGCCGTCAGGTTCCAAGGGTAGCGAGAGAGAAAGAGAGTGTTTTAGGGTTTGCCGAATGATCGTTTCACGTAAAGATTAAAAATAAATATGTAAGTGATCTATTACTGGGCCTAAAGCCCATTTTGGGTTTCCGCCAGCCACATATGGACGAAAACACCATGTGTGTTTTCATCAGGGAGGGTGTTTTCGGCTGAGTATGATTTCGTGAGTGAGTGTTTTCAGCCAAGAATTCCATGCTTAGTTATACAAATATCAATACAATATATATATACATCTATATACATATCATGTATACTACAATCTACACCCAACACGTGTATTGCCCATCACGTAATTATAAAAGCACGCTTAACACCCACCGTATATAACATACCAACCACAATACAATTTGACATATTACAACGTGTACATATGCCGACAAATAAGTCGTGTAAATAAGCAATCTAAACAATTAACGCGCAATTAATGAGAAGATGGAAATCTTGGAAATTCGAGTTGTCACAATGATCTATGGGATCACCACGACCTTCGGGTTATAAATAGTGTAAAGGTCTACGGGACCAAAATGACCTTCGGGTCACGAGTCGAAAGAGAATGGACCTTAGAGGCCTTACTTTAAAAAGGTGAAAGCCTAAAGAAATAGCCTATGAGGCTAAGTGAAAGGGCTTACCGATCACTTGGGCAAAGCGTGGGAATCGGTTACGATTCCCCGCGTAAAATAAGAACGGTAAAGAAGAAATGCTTGGTTGTCGCAACCCCCGATCCCTTATCTGTCCCGGGAACGGGCGGACGCGAACTCAGAGTTTCGGTGGTATCAGCTTGTTAATTTGGCAGCGGAAATTACATCAAGACCGTAGTTAGGAAATGTTTATCAGAGTAAAACCACCATATTTAATATTAATAATAACATGGCAAAACCCAAGTTTCTTATTACAATACTTTTATAGGGATAAACCCTATTTTATTGAATTTAAAACATCGTCTTTTAGGTAACTTTTATAGCCACATTTTACTCAAGCCTTCAGTGCTCTCCAGCTGGCTTTTTACTAATTGGCTGTCACATTGTGTTACCTGAAACGCGTTTTAAAAACATTTGTCAGTGGGAAATACTGGTGAGTGAATCCCAGTTTAATCAAGAAACATTTTATCAATTAAAACAGTATTGAGAGCGATCACATTGTTTATTTCTACACAATTACTCATTCAGTACTGTCAATCCTGACTTGTGGGTCATATTACACATTGGCTAACTCGTTGTCCAATGGTAACGTACTATCATCCCGACTTACTACTCGCAGTAGTAAATTTTGTATACAAAACCCCAACATACCGGCAGTAATTGAAGAACTACAAAGACTCAATCACCGCTTAATCACATTGTAAAACTGTAACACCTCGAAAATTCACGTCCTATAATGTGTTGACACGTGTCATAAAGTTTGAACGTGTGAAAGAATATTATAAAAGGACTAAAGTTGACAAACATGGAAAGTATGTGTTTATACGGATTCTAAGTGTCAACTGTGAATAAATATAATGAACATTAACCCTACACAATGTTCATACCTTCAAACGAATGAATCATGGATCATACGAAGCTAAAAGTGAGAGATTACAAACTACAGGGGTTAAATGTGTCAACATGTTAAAAATATACCTCTGAGTGACCTTTTGACAAACCCGAAGCTTTGTAAATGTAAATTATGCTCACTAGAATGCACGATTAAAATTTCATAAAGTTTCGTTATCGTATGAGAAAGTTGTGATCAAATTCGTGTGCGAGGGGTTAAAAGCGTAAACATTGGAAATTAAGATTTTTCGGGCAACCATAAAGTTACCAAGGACTTAACAAAGTATGGTTATGTCTTAAGGCCCATAAAAGTCAAGTTAGAGGGCTCGAAGTGCAAGAAAGCATGTTAAGATCAAGTATAGAAGGATCAGGGACTAAAAGCGTCAAAAAGTGCATAAGTTTGCATTTTCGCGCATAACCTACGTTCTGAATACATCTGGACATCCAAAAATTTATGTAAGCATGACTACATTATATTTTAGTGTTCGCCTTAAGAAAAATCCATTCGTCGCGTCATTTGGTTCGTTTTTCGCGCTTATGCGCATTCCGTCGTAATTAAGCGAACATCGCGTTCGTACGGCCAAACGAACCGACATCCGAGATATTTTTGAACACATTTTAAGTTCCCTATACTTTAACTTCATTTTAGAGCTTTGAAATAGGGTTAACGGGCCTTAAACGTGTCGAAAATGGGCTGAATGCATGACAGGGACCAAAAGTGAAAATCTGCCAAACTTAAGCCTAGCGGTGCGCTACACTTTTAGCGTAGCGGTGCGCTAGCCTATGACAGACCAGATGCAGAGTATGTAACAGCCTGTTTTCAGCTGTTAACCACTTCCTAATCCCTTGCCAAGTGTTGATACCTTATGGTTAGTGGCAATTTAGGCACCACAACTTCCCGACAAGTGTACGGCCTTGATCGTGCCCTCTTCTCCAAGAAACGATCCTAACGGTGGACCGAAAACTATAAATACCCCATGCCTTTCATTGTTAAAACCCACAAATCTGATCAAAAAGGCTCTAAGTTGGAACCATTGTTTCATACCTGAGCTATTTTGATCGAGATTAGCTTTCGGGGACCCTTCGTAAGTATTCTTTCGTTCTTTTATCGCTTTTCGAGTCCGAAAGTCAAACTTTGTTTGACTTTCTGCATTGACCAGTTTATGGTCGATGTGAAGTTCGTTTGAACTTCATAACGTGAGCGTGATCACGATGGTTATAGTCCCTAGTGACTATACCTACTGATTACCACGTTACCTAGGCTCAGTGACGAGCCGTAGTTTCGACCAGAATACGTATTCTTGCGTATTTTGTAACCAAACTACTTATGGGTATCAAAACCGTTTGTTTTGATACCAAACATGTTTTCTAACTTAGTTAAGCATGTTTTAACATGCTTAGCTCGTCACTTTTAGTTTAGTGCTTATATAGGGTCGTGAAGGTAAGCGATCTAAACAATCGCTTATACTTTCGAACCCGACCCGTTTGGTCGATCATTAGGATCCGACCAAACACATTAAGCGACCTTATGGTCACATCGTTCGAGTAGTTGTATGACAGGTAGTATATATGCCTTAGGTAAATGACCAAAATACCCCTACGGGGCTTAAATTGAGATTAAACTCGTTTTGGGCATAATGGAAGGTATCCTACTGATATCACAACATATTTAAGGCATATTAACTTAGGAAACCTGTTCGTGACCTATTCGGTTACCCGTTACGCGTTATTCGCGTTCGGATCGGTTTATATAACTAGTTTATATAAGTTAGCCGAAACGGGTCAAACCTTATCGGTTTTATCTCAAAATCTAGAATGTCAATAATGAACCCATATTAAACAAGTCTTCAAACTTGTCGGGTCAGAATCACATTCTATTCCGGTCTTCGCTTAATCGTGCGTAAGAACCGTATATTCCCTTAAGACTAACCGGTCTAAGCTTAGGCTTAATTAAAGACCCGTTAGCATTCTAATTAATTATTTATACCATCATTCCAGACTAGAGCTTTCCGGTAAATAGTACCTACGCTTACTTAAGTGACTACGGCTGAGTTATTAGATTCTTGCTATTTAAGACAGGAGCTAGCTCAGGTAAATACTCTTAACTTATTTTCCCTATACGGGCTTGGGATACGGTACTATAAAAGTACCGCTTGGTCGGGTGTATGTAGTCATTTAAATCGGATTATGATTGATGTACTTACATAACCTGTTTAATATGTATTATTTTATTATTTGGTGTATGGCCTTTGGGGGTTAATGACCATGTCCCGGATATCCTTGGCATCATTTTACGAAATGGCCACGACCTAAGCACGGGGTGTAGGCATACACCTGACAGTTGCATTATGTAAAAACTGGTAATCCACTCGAAGGTATCATCCCTGTGGGCATTATACCGGAACTGGTAATCCACTTAGGGGATGATAGCCTGTGGGCATTATACCTGTGGCGTGTCTGTTAATCTAGTCCGGCCCTACAAACCGGCCCTAACGGACGACAAATAAGTAAAACTGTATACAAGATTATATACAAATAATTTTCCCAAGTTATAAAAGATTAATTTTGCCTCTGTGCATTTTAATCAAAGTGTCAAAAGGTTTTGTGCCTGGTGCATCTAAATCAATTTTCTTAAACTCTTTCAAATGAGTCGGTTGAGTGTATTTACCAGTGAAAACTGACGTATTTTCCAAAAAGGTTAAGTGACAGGTACTAAACGAAATTGGCTGGAAGCTCAGGGCGCTAATAAGGAATCTTGCAAGTTCTAGGCGTCTAAAGTCTGTTGAACAAATGATATGTTTTAAAGATCCGCCTGTAGATCCTTTACTTCCGTTGTAATACTGAACATTACTTCATATTCGGAATGTAATAATAAATATCTTTTGCTTCCGCTGTGCATTCATATATATTGTGTTGTTTGACTATTATGTTGCCAACCACGTCACGATACTCCCCCACCGGGCCCACCGGTGACACGTGGAAAGTCGGGGTGTGACAGGTTGGTATCAGAGCCAACACTGAGTGAATTAAACACTAGCCTTTTGTGTTTAATCTCAGTTACACAATTGCACATTCTTGAGTCTAGACAAGAACATAGGACAGATTCTAAAATTCGTTTTATTTTGTCCTTATTTGATTCCTTTGTTATTTTTCTGACTTGCCTATGCATAGAATATGGAAAGTATTCTTCAAGTCAATTGTTGTAGAAGTCCCGTTTTGGGCAACCATATACTTATTATATTTTAAAGGAACGATTATATTTAAAGTATCATTCCTATATTATAAGATCTACCATTATAATAAAATGGCAAAATTTAAAAAGGACAAAACCTAGCCATGTGTCACATTAAGACAGGGCCAAGATGGTAGTTCCATAATTAGATTCAGATCCTTGTTAACAGTTCAATTAGGATTGTTCTGCGTTAATTATTAAAAAGAATCCTAAAGGTACGACCTAGCCTATATGTCATTCCAGACAAGGCCAAGATGGTAGAACCTATTCAAAGGATTCAAATCCTTGTAACATTGTAAATATGTTAACACTCCTGGCAACAGTGATGCGATAAAATCACACTTGTCATCTTTATATTAGGAAATTTTTCCAAACCTTTTTTTTAGCAAAAGCGATCAATGGGAATCATGGTTATTAATTTATCAAAATTGGACAATTCGTCATATACTTAAACCCATTATTGCTACTTGGTTTGTAGCCCTCAAAGCTTCACCATGGCTGACCCCTCTGAAGCTCGCAATCATCCAGTTAATCAGGAAGATGATGCAAGACTGAAATTAATAAGCACCGGGTTACAGGCTATGATCGAAATAGCCGTAAGCAACGCTGCGGACCGTGTGTTGGAGGATCTTAAGCGAAAGTGCGATGATACCCCAAATAGAGGTTACAAGAAGGGTAAGACCGGTTCAAGCTATAACCAGTCCAAGCCAAAGGAGGCAAAACCCGAATGCAACAACTGCAGGAAACAACATTCTGGAAAATGCACAATCGACCCACGTGCTAAATTATGTGGAATTTGCAAAACCAAGGGGCACAAGACCTTGGATTGCAAGAAGATGGAAGATGCGACCTGCCATGGCTGTGGCGAAAAGGGGCACATAAAGAACCGCTGCCCAAAGACGGCGATTAAAGGAAAAGGCACCTTAAATACGAAAGCTAAGCCTTGCGGAATTTGTAATAAGGAGGGAGCAACTAAGTCTGGGAAGGATTTAAGTGTCAGACAGCAGACCAGGGAAAAGACCAGGTGCGAAACCTGTAGGAAATACCATCTTGGGAAATGCAGATTTGAGTCTCAGCCTCTACCGTGTGGGATATGCAAGTCTAGGGAGCACAAGACTGTTGATTGCAGGAAGATTAAAGATGCTACATGCTACAACTGCAACGAGAAAGGGCACATAAAGACCAACTGCCCTAAGTACGCGAAGTAGCCTGAAAAGGCCAAGAAAGCAAACGCATGAGTTTTCAGGAGGAACGCCCAAGAGATGATGCAGAATAATAATAGTATAATATGTACCTTTCCTTATCAAACAGTTATGCAGAAACTTATTTGATATTGGCACATATAAATATATTATGAATGATAAAGGTTGAGAACTGTTGTCTCCACCTGATTAAGACTCCGGTCATTTAATGCCCGGTAGAAAGTGACGATGTTACGTCAAAAATGCTCCAACAAATCCTATGTTGATATTAATATCTATTAGAAATCATTTTTCTAATATCCCTGTAGCAAACTTTTGGTTGCATACTTAAGGACTCAATATAGTGATAAAAATCGATTGGTTACCTTAAAAATCAAATCCATATTGTGAGTGATAAGAAGCAATTAATTATCAAGACTCCTTATGAGACAACTCTCGTAATTACACGTATCCGTACGAGTAATTAATATTAAACAAAAAAAAAAATAAAAAAAAAAATGGTGGAACTGGCCGTCCCCGGAATCGAACCCGGGTCTAGGCCGGCCGCACCCTTTCGCGCGCCTAGCCAACTGAGCTAGGTGCCTAGTTTGTGAAACTTCCATTATTTATTAGATATAAGCACTAGTACAATGAATTTCCTTATCATGTATCAATGATAACTCCTGCTAAGTGCCCTGTTTTTAATACAGGCAATAATAAATCTCCATGAACCATAAACTTAGCAAAAAAAAAAAAAAAAAAAAAAAAATTTTCATCCACAAGGTATAGCTACCAAGGAAACCATAGTAACCGATTCATATAAATCGGCAAGGAATCCTTCCGAAAGATCTAAGAGCACTCTTTCTTTGCATAGAGTACGACAACGTATATTATTTTGATTATTTTCTCGTTGTTTTATATCGCCTGCGAATGCCAAACTATGTTGAACAAAAGTGTCATATGAGGATTGGCATATCCTAGTGTGTCCCATAGATTATTTCCATGTCTGATCAGCATGGAGGTTTAATACATGGAACCCCTGAGATATCCCAATGGTCATATTGTGCTAAAGTCAACTAATGGTATTCAAAGAAGATATCCATAATATAATTGTCCAAGTAAATATTCCCGATTAAGGAATTCGTGGACTAGTAACATAAATATGTCATTTTTCACAAGCAATGATGGATGAACTGGAGCTTGAGATATGGAAAATCTCTGTAACCTCTTTGTATGTTGGTCATCTTCTTCTAAGTTTACCCTGCTTACCCCCTTGAGACAGGTGGAGTTAAGATTAACATCCCACTTTGGGTTAGAGAGTTGTAAGAACTCCATGTTGATTATGGAATAACCGAAAACCTGATTAAGTAAATTTTAAGATAGGAGATTCATAGCCTAACTCAATATCCTGAGAATTCGGTATAGGAAATTTTGAAAGACGGTTCATTTTGCTAAGGCATTGTTCACCGCAACCCTAATTAGGCGAAGATTGAGAATCGCCATCAGCTGCCCAAAATCGTCGAATTTTTCGACTAACTGTAAAGATTAGCTATTCCGTAAGATTAATTTCGAGCAATGGTTGGAATAATCATCTCACCTTAAGATAAGCTTTTCTATAATAACTGCCATATAAGTATCAAGGTGGCTCCTTGGAGACCTTGTATAAATGGCATGTTAAACGTTTATTGTTAGGACAATAGATTGGTAAGTCCAATTATAAGGATCTGAACGTTGCCCAGGAAACAACAAATAAGATCATACAAATTCCTAATCATCTGTAAGTTGCCATTATTAGGCAGAGAATACTTCCTTTATTTCAGTAAATCTCGGGTCGAGATTTATTTTAAGGGGGTGAGGATGTAACACCTCGAAAATTCACGTCCTATAATGTGTTGACACGTGTCATAAAGTTTGAACGTGTGAAAGAATATTATAAAAGGACTAAAGTTGACAAACATGGAAAGTATGTGTTTATACGGATTCTAAGTGTCAACTGTGAATAAATATAATGAACATTAACCCTACACAATGTTCATACCTTCAAACGAATGAATCATGGATCATACGAAGCTAAAAGTGAGAGATTACAAACTACAGGGGTTAAATGTGTCAACATGTTAAAAATATACCTCTGAGTGACCTTTTGACAAACCCGAAGCTTTGTAAATGTAAATTATGCTCACTAGAATGCACGATTAAAATTTCATAAAGTTTCGTTATCGTATGAGAAAGTTGTGATCAAATTCGTGTGCGAGGGGTTAAAAGCGTAAACATTGGAAATTAAGATTTTTCGGGCAACCATAAAGTTACCAAGGACTTAACAAAGTATGGTTATGTCTTAAGGCCCATAAAAGTCAAGTTAGAGGGCTCGAAGTGCAAGAAAGCATGTTAAGATCAAGTATAGAAGGATCAGGGACTAAAAGCGTCAAAAAGTGCATAAGTTTGCATTTTCGCGCATAACCTACGTTCTGAATACATCTGGACATCCAAAAATTTATGTAAGCATGACTACATTATATTTTAGTGTTCGCCTTAAGAAAAATCCATTCGTCGCGTCATTTGGTTCGTTTTTCGCGCTTATGCGCATTCCGTCGTAATTAAGCGAACATCGCGTTCGTACGGCCAAACGAACCGACATCCGAGATATTTTTGAACACATTTTAAGTTCCCTATACTTTAACTTCATTTTAGAGCTTTGAAATAGGGTTAACGGGCCTTAAACGTGTCGAAAATGGGCTGAATGCATGACAGGGACCAAAAGTGAAAATCTGCCAAACTTAAGCCTAGCGGTGCGCTACACTTTTAGCGTAGCGGTGCGCTAGCCTATGACAGACCAGATGCAGAGTATGTAACAGCCTGTTTTCAGCTGTTAACCACTTCCTAATCCCTTGCCAAGTGTTGATACCTTATGGTTAGTGGCAATTTAGGCACCACAACTTCCCGACAAGTGTACGGCCTTGATCGTGCCCTCTTCTCCAAGAAACGATCCTAACGGTGGACCGAAAACTATAAATACCCCATGCCTTTCATTGTTAAAACCCACAAATCTGATCAAAAAGGCTCTAAGTTGGAACCATTGTTTCATACCTGAGCTATTTTGATCGAGATTAGCTTTCGGGGACCCTTCGTAAGTATTCTTTCGTTCTTTTATCGCTTTTCGAGTCCGAAAGTCAAACTTTGTTTGACTTTCTGCATTGACCAGTTTATGGTCGATGTGAAGTTCGTTTGAACTTCATAACGTGAGCGTGATCACGATGGTTATAGTCCCTAGTGACTATACCTACTGATTACCACGTTACCTAGGCTCAGTGACGAGCCGTAGTTTCGACCAGAATACGTATTCTTGCGTATTTTGTAACCAAACTACTTATGGGTATCAAAACCGTTTGTTTTGATACCAAACATGTTTTCTAACTTAGTTAAGCATGTTTTAACATGCTTAGCTCGTCACTTTTAGTTTAGTGCTTATATAGGGTCGTGAAGGTAAGCGATCTAAACAATCGCTTATACTTTCGAACCCGACCCGTTTGGTCGATCATTAGGATCCGACCAAACACATTAAGCGACCTTATGGTCACATCGTTCGAGTAGTTGTATGACAGGTAGTATATATGCCTTAGGTAAATGACCAAAATACCCCTACGGGGCTTAAATTGAGATTAAACTCGTTTTGGGCATAATGGAAGGTATCCTACTGATATCACAACATATTTAAGGCATATTAACTTAGGAAACCTGTTCGTGACCTATTCGGTTACCCGTTACGCGTTATTCGCGTTCGGATCGGTTTATATAACTAGTTTATATAAGTTAGCCGAAACGGGTCAAACCTTATCGGTTTTATCTCAAAATCTAGAATGTCAATAATGAACCCATATTAAACAAGTCTTCAAACTTGTCGGGTCAGAATCACATTCTATTCCGGTCTTCGCTTAATCGTGCGTAAGAACCGTATATTCCCTTAAGACTAACCGGTCTAAGCTTAGGCTTAATTAAAGACCCGTTAGCATTCTAATTAATTATTTATACCATCATTCCAGACTAGAGCTTTCCGGTAAATAGTACCTACGCTTACTTAAGTGACTACGGCTGAGTTATTAGATTCTTGCTATTTAAGACAGGAGCTAGCTCAGGTAAATACTCTTAACTTATTTTCCCTATACGGGCTTGGGATACGGTACTATAAAAGTACCGCTTGGTCGGGTGTATGTAGTCATTTAAATCGGATTATGATTGATGTACTTACATAACCAGTTTAATATGTATTATTTTATTATTTGGTGTATGGCCTTTGGGGGTTAATGACCATGTCCCGGATATCCTTGGCATCATTTTACGAAATGGCCACGACCTAAGCACGGGGTGTAGGCATACACCTGACAGTTGCATTATGTAAAAACTGGTAATCCACTCGAAGGTATCATCCCTGTGGGCATTATACCGGAACTGGTAATCCACTTAGGGGATGATAGCCTGTGGGCATTATACCTGTGGCGTGTCTGTTAATCTAGTCCGGCCCTACAAACCGGCCCTAACGGACGACAAATAAGTAAAACTGTATACAAGATTATATACAAATAATTTTCCCAAGTTATAAAAGATTAATTTTGCCTCTGTGCATTTTAATCAAAGTGTCAAAAGGTTTTGTGCCTGGTGCATCTAAATCAATTTTCTTAAACTCTTTCAAATGAGTCGGTTGAGTGTATTTACCAGTGAAAACTGACGTATTTTCCAAAAAGGTTAAGTGACAGGTACTAAACGAAATTGGCTGGAAGCTCAGGGCGCTAATAAGGAATCTTGCAAGTTCTAGGCGTCTAAAGTCTGTTGAACAAATGATATGTTTTAAAGATCCGCCTGTAGATCCTTTACTTCCGTTGTAATACTGAACATTACTTCATATTCGGAATGTAATAATAAATATCTTTTGCTTCCGCTGTGCATTCATATATATTGTGTTGTTTGACTATTATGTTGCCAACCACGTCACGATACTCCCCCACCGGGCCCACCGGTGACACGTGGAAAGTCGGGGTGTGACAAAAACAATTAAGGTTTTGTAAAATATTACAAAAAGGTTAACAAAAATTGGATAAACTCACATTGCTATCTTAGACTTCGCGTAAGGGTTTCCTGGATATAATCTATAATTTATACAAATGTACATTGGTTAGTATCATAACCCTTTGAAAATATTAATGTTACCCTCCTCGAGACGGCATTCCAACAACTACGTCGGGCAGAACCACGACAGTTGTTACGGAACCCTAAATCAATCGGGCAGCGTATCTATTATGAAACTGGGGTTATAATACTTACAACGGGGCAGAACCTTGCTAATTAGGGGGTATAATACCAGCTTTATAAAGCCTATATTCAGAAATTGTGATTGAGAATGAAAGAAATGAACGACGGAAAACGAAAACCCGTTGCCTGCTTATATAGTGCTGAAATCTGGTCTCTACGCGGCCCGCGTAAAGAAAGGACAAGGGTTACGCGGCCTGCGTCAACCCTGGTCAAACGTATAGCTTGTCCGGCTCATCCTCTAGACCCGCCACGATGATGACACGTGTCATCACCGGGCTGCGCCACAACTTTGAGCTCACGCGGCCCGCGTTAGTTTAATCGGGGTCTTACGCAGCCCGCCTGAACTAAAGAAACCAACGAAGTCAGTTTCCAACCTTGATACTGCCCGCGTAAAGTTGGGGTGGGGTCCTACGCGGCCCACCTCAACTTATAATTTTCTGATTTTTAATTATTTTAATTACTATAACGTATTTCGGGCTCGGTTTTTACATACGGGGTGTTTTTAAAGACATATAAGGGTATTTTAAGATATAATAGGGTGTCAAAAATATTATGAGAGTGTTTGTTTTACTGAGGGTTGTTACATCCTCCCCACCTTGTTTTAGAGCTCGTCCTCGAGATCTACTGAAATACGTGCGGATATTTCTTTTGCATTTCAAATTCAAGTTCCCATGTGTACTCAGGTCCTCTTTTGGAGTCCCACTTTACTTTGACTAGAACTAGTCTCTTATGTTTGAGGTTCTTGACTTTCCTGTCTTCAATTTGTAGAGGTCTTTCTACAAACTTGAGTTGTTCATTTACCTCTATATCCTTAAGAGGTACTATCAGTGATTCATCAGCTAAACACTTTTTGAGATTAGATAGATGAAATACATCATGTATTCCTGCCATTTCCTCTGGCAGTTGTAGTTGATAGGCTACAGGTCCTATTCTTCTAATAATCTCAAAAGGTACAATATACCTGGGACTTAGCTTTCCCCGTTTGATGAATCTTACTACTCCTTTCCAAGGAGAGACCTTTAATAATACTTTTTCTCCTACTTGAAATTCCAAGGGTTTGCGTCGGTTATCAGCATAGCTCTTTTGTCGATCACGTGCTGCCTTCAGTCGTTCCTTGACTTGAATAATCTTATCAGTTGTTTCTTGCACTATCTCAGGTCCAAATAGTTGCTTTTCCCCAATTTCTGCCCAACAGACTGGGGTTCGGCACTTTCGTCCATAAAGTGCTTCGAATGGTGCAGCATTGATACTTGTGTGATAATTATTATTATAAGAAAATTCTATTAAAGGTAAATGATCGTCCCAATTACCTCCGAAATCAATTACACAAGCTCTAAGCATGTCCTCCATTGTCTGAGTTGTCCTTTCGCTTTGTCCGTCCGTTTGAGGATGATAAGTTGTGCTTAACTTTAACTTGGTTCCCATTGCCTTTTGGAAACTTGACCAAAAATGAGAGGTAAATCGGCTATCCCTATCAGAAACAATTGATAAAGGAATTCCATCTAAAGAAACAATTTCATTTACATATAATTTAGCTAATTGTTCCATACTGAGAGTTTCCTTCATTGGTAGGAAATGAGCTGACTTGGTTACCCTATCTACAATCACCCAGATTGTATCATTTCCTTTCTTTGTTTTGGGTAATTTAGTAACAAAATCCATTGTTATCAATTCTCATTTCCACACTGGCATTTCTAATTGCTGTAACAAACCTGAGGGTTTCTAGTGTTCAGCTTTAACTTGTGAACAAGTTAAACATTTAGAAACATAGGTTGCTATGTCCTTTTTCATTCCTATCCACCAAAAATTTTTCCTTAAATCCTGATACATTTTATCATTTCCTGGATGCATCGTATATTTAGACTTATGGGCTTCTTCTAATATACGATAACGTAGGTTTCCTAATTTAGGTATCTACA
Source organism: Helianthus tuberosus (assembly GCA_030545235.1). NCBI lineage: Eukaryota > Viridiplantae > Streptophyta > Magnoliopsida > Asterales > Asteraceae > Helianthus > Helianthus tuberosus. The sequence goes on along the minus strand of CM060434.1, from coordinate 91,035 downwards.
TTCTCTTTTTATGGAATCTCCAAATTCCATCTGTTCCTTGTTCTAATTCTTTTAGCATACCTTTTAATTTTTCAGAATCATCCCTGATTACTGATTCTTGTGCTTCTCTTATCTGATCATTTAAATCTACTTGTAGATTTAATTTAAGAGAACGTACCCTTTGTGGTTTTTCATGATACTTTCGGCTTAAAGCATCTGCTACTACATTTGCTTTTCCTTCATGATACTGGATATCACAATCATAATCGCTAAGCATCTCCATCCAGCGCCGTTGTCTCATATTCAACTCCTTTTGCTTGAAAATATACCTTAAACTCTTATGATCAGTGAATATGGTAAACTTACTACCATAAAGGTAATGTCTCCAAATCTTAAGAGCAAAAATTATAGCTCCTAACTCTAAATCATGTGTTGAATAATTCACTTCATGATTCTTAAGTTGTCTAGATGCGTAAGCTATAACCTTTTGACGTTGCATTAATACACATCCATAACCTAATTTGGAAGCATCACAATAGACTACAAAGTCTTCAGCTCCTTCTGGTAATGCTAATATGGGTGTATGGGTTAATCTTTGCTTAAGAATTCTAAATGCTTCTTCTTGTTTTAATCCCCATTCAAACTTAACAGATTTACAGGTTAGCTTAGTTAAGGGAATGGCTATTCTAGAAAAATCTTGAATAAACCTTCTATAATAACCGGCCAATCCTAAGAAACTTCTAACCTCAGTTGGTGACCTAGGGGTTTTCCATTTAGTAATCGCCTCGATCTTTGTGGGATCCACATGAATTCTTTCATGATTGACTAGGTGTCCAAGAAACTGTACCTGTTCTAACCAAAACTCGCACTTAGAAAATTTAGCATAAAGCTTTTCCTTTCTTAATAAACTTAAAAGTGCGTACAAATGTTTTGCATGATCCTCTTTATTCTTAGAATAAATTAGAATATCATCTATGAAGACAATTATGAATTTATCCAAATATGGCTTACATATTCGGTTCATCATGTCCATAAATGCGGCTGGGGCATTGATTAAACCAAATGGCATGACAGTAAATTCATAATGACCATACCTCGTTCTGAATGCGGTTTTAGGAATGTCCTCTTCCTGTACCTTTAATTGATGATATCCTGATCTTAAATCGATTTTAGAGAAAAATCGAGCTCCTTGTAGTTGATCAAACAGATCATCGATTCTCGGTAATGGGTACCGATTCTTAATCTTAACCATGTTTAATTCACGGTAGTCAATGCACATACGCATTGATCCGTCCTTCTTTTTAACGAAAAGTATCGGCGCTCCCCATGGCGACAAACTTGGCTGTATGAATCCTTTTTCCAACAATTCATCTAATTGTTTCTTTAATTGTTGCATTTTTGCAGGTGCCAAATGATAAGGTGCTTTGGCAATCGATGTCGTTCCTGGTACTAAATGGATTCTATATTCAAATTCTCTATCTGGAGGTTGCCCTGGCAATTCTTCTGGAAATACATCTGAAAACTGAGATACTACTGGAATATCTTTTAAATCCTTTCCGTTAGTGTTAGTGATTATGGAAATCAAATACACTAGAGAAACTTTTCTTATATAACTTGCAGTTTTCATCACAGAGATGAATTTCGTGGATCTAGATGGTTTATCTCCTTTAATTGTGATCATTTTACCTTTTGGTGAATTTACTTGAATTGACTTTTGATCACATAAAATACTGCCTTTATTGGTTATTAACCAATCCATTCCTAAAACAACATTGAATCCTGCCAGATTCATGGGATAAAGGTTTGCAATAAATTTCTGATTTAAAATTTCTATGCTTGCTCCCTGCAAGATTTCAGAAATTCTAACGGTTTCTCCATTAGCTGTCTCTACTAAGCATTCTTGTGGTAGTTTAGTTAATGATTGATTTAGAAATTTGCAAAATGATGTATTAATAAAACTTTGGTTTGCACCAGAGTCAAATAATACTTTAGCAAAAACATCATTAACTAAAAACGTACCAGCTATGACATCTGGAATCATCTTAGCTTCATCTGCAGTCAGAACAAATGCTCTAGCATTTTTGGTATTCTTGTTGTCTGTAGTTGGAGCTAATTTTGGGCAATTAGGTTTGATATGACCTTGTTCTCCCAAGTTGTAACATATCCTGTTATTAGCTTTCTTCCTGCAGTTTTCTTCCTTGTGTCCCAATATTTTGCAAAAGTTACAGTATATGGAGCATCTTCCTGAATGCTTTCTTTTGCAATTCTTACAGTAAGGTGTAGAGGTAGAACCTATATTTTTCCCACGATTAAATTTTCCAGAACGAAATTCTTGTGTGAGCTTTTGGGTTAGGTTCCTCCTTTGATCTTCTTCTCGGGTACGGACTAACTCATCTGTCAAGGTATTTACTAGTTCTACATCTTCTTCTATAGTTTGAGGTCTAGCTGCCTTAACTACGTGTCTTATCTCCCCAATTAATCCCCAAATATAACGGGAGATTAACACTGGTTCTGGTGAAGCAAGAGTTGGCACTATTCTAGCATATTCGAAGAATATTTTAGTGTATCCCTTACTATCCACACCAGTCATCCTAAGGTTTAGGAATTTGTTTGCTATTTGTTCCTTTTCATTGGGTGGGCAGAATTTCCTTTCTACCTTATTCTTAAATTCTTCCCATTCCATATTGTAGGTTCTATCACTTCCCCTTGATTGGAGGATAGTGTTCCACCATTCTAGTGCTGAATTCTTAAATAGATTAGAAGCAAACAATATCTTATCTTCTTCAGCACACTTTCTTATTCTTAAGACTGCCTCAGTCTTCTCTATCCAGCGTAGAGTTGCAATGGCCCCTTCGTTGCCCGAGAATTCCATTGGTTTACAAGACCAGAATTCTTTTTAAGAACAATCGTTAGATACGGTTCTTCTACTTTTTGGGAATGGGCAATTGAAGTATAGGTCCATTGTTTACGCTGTTTTCAGGTTCGATGGGTCACTTACTGCTATGCTTACTTTTATTATTCACTTCTTGAATAGTTTGAATAATAAATGGCATTGCATCTATGATTCCTTGTGCCACTATATGTTGAACAACACTATTATCCATTTGGTTTCCATTGTTATGGATGCTTGGATTCTCATTAACCACGTTAATGTTACTCTGGTTATCATTATTCAGATTTCCTTGATTTCCTTCGTCGGCCATCTGAATTTTAAACATTTTCTAATCATTAATATTACAAAATAATATTAATATAGTCAATCACATGATACGCATTTTTGTCAAAAGCGTCGATCATTGCGACTTGTACTCTATTCATATACTATTATGCATTTATTACTGTAACACCCCGTGTTTTCACAAGTCAAAGTCAAAGTCAACGACCGGTTATACGGATTTGACTTGTAGAAATTTCTTTATTTTATTTGTATTATGTGGAGTAAGTGTTGTTAATTACAAGCCATCGGCGTATTATTCAAGCGACTTACGACTGTGAACTATAGGCAGTAACAATGCGATAAAGTTAACCAACTAATAATCAAGCTATGCTAATCGAATTGACAATGAATCGCAACTCGAGTTATGTATTTTTACTTGTTGTTGTACGTGTGTGTGTGCCATACGTGTTACCTGTGCATGTTTATTTATGTTGTTTTGTGGTAATCAATCGAACTCAATCGAAACTCAAAATCGAACTCGAACATGAATAACAATCGAACTATGATATTTAGTAGTTGGGATTAAAAGTAATTTGACTAGGAAACCTTATCGAATCGAACCGCTCGCAATCGAAATCGACTCAGCAAAAAACGTCGCGTCAAACACTTGAACCAAGCGCCATCCGGCCGGATAGCCATCCGACCGGATAGCCATCCAACCGGATAAGCCATCCGAGCGGTGTGTCATCCGACCGGATAACCCTTTCCTCTTTTGGAATCCTATAAATACCCCTGTCATTGTCATCATTTCCATTTCTGGAAACCCTCTGTCCGAACAGCTCGTGCTCCTCGCCTTTTCTTCGATTTCTCTCGATCAAGGTAAGATCTCGTCCTAAATCTTGTACTTTCTTGATCTACACGCACTTCTACACATTTCTATCTTTTAAATCTTAACTTTTAACCGTGAAATCACTAGATTTCGGGTGTTCTAGGATGATGTCATCATGTGTTCTTCAAGAACTTCATGTTTTGGCCTCAATCCACCAAGAACAACTTAGATCTAACCGATTTCCACAAAGATCTTGTAAAGATCTCAACACCAGTGTAGTAAAAGAGGATTGAAATATGGTTTTCAACTTTCTTTCAACTTTTTTGCACTCAAGGTACTCAAAACCGATAGGAACCGACCCTGATCTAGTCTTCTACTCTATCATAGTGTTGTACTAGCTCAAGATTCGGATTCTACCCACGAGACTACCGATTTCGGGTTAATCAAGAACAACCGTCTCGAGCCGGTAGCCGGCCGGATTAGGGTGAATCCTGGTCAGGTTGGTCATCTGGGTCGAACTAGAGGTTCTGTTGGTTAACACGTTGTCAAAGCGTCTCGACATAGCGACAAACCATCAAAACGATCAAGTGTAGGACGAACAGAACAATCGGAACGGATTGCTGTCCAATCGGATAGGTCATCCGAACGGATTGTCACCCGAACGGATCACACTTGGGTCCCACCTTTAAACGACCTTATCTAAAGTTGAGTATTGAACGAAATGTTATCCGATCGGACGACCATCTGAATGGATTACTCTTCGGATCATGAGATACTAAGACTTTAAAGACTCAAACAATTTTCAACATGTTCATTAACATGGTTGCCACCTGATCGAATGGACATCCGATCGAGTGACACTTCTGTTATGAACTTGCCTTTGCTAAGTAATCTCACCACTAAGTGCCGTCCAACCGGACCACCGTCCGACCGGATGACCATCCGAACGGATTGTCATCCGCACGACCCACCATCCGATCAAACGACTTGGATAGAGATACTTCAATGCTTTCAAAATACTACAACGAAAACTTCAAAAGTCAAGCCATCATACACAAACACATTCTTCATATAGGAAGAAACAATCCACTGGAATCGTCATCCGACCGGACCAGTTGTCCGACCGGATGACCATCCGAACGGATTATCCTCCACACGGATTGCCGTCCGCTCGGATTACCATCCAAACGAACTGCCATCCAATATATCCGCACGGATTGCTGTCCGATCGGATTACCATCCGATCGAACCACAATCCGACCCTTTCACACTTCGTAACGTTTTACACATCACTTATCGTCGTGCTGTCAAATCTATTCAGGCTAACCTTACTCGCTAAGCGCTCCCTTCAATCCATTCACCACTGTGAGTATACTCGATCCCTTTTTGCTTTACGCACTTTTGGGTGTTACATACGTTACGAATATTCAAACTACAGAAATCACACTACTCAATACTATTTGAACGCTAACCGTTAATGCATGTTATACGTGGCTCATGAATGCTTGTTTGTTATGTTTACACATGGAATGCTGTCTACCTGCCTTAGCAATGATAGTACTATAGTTTGGACTCAGCACCCGTTCGCACGGGGGTTGTTAAGGACAATTACTTGCATGGATTACGGTGGTAATCATGTATTGCGAACTGCCTCGGGCAGTCAACCCGCAGTCATTGGTATCGATGGATCTATGTCGATAACTAACGTGCTTCATTTCACTATGTGTACGTGCTGGTTATGCGTAAACGAATTCGAACTCTATATATGCTATATCAAACTTGTATGCTCACCTTTACATTTTATGTATTGACTTTATTTTAACGTATGTGACAGGTGCTTAGGACGCACACTTGGTAGGAATTTGAAGCTAGAATAAAGCTTTAGAGCCCAACAAATAGTTGTCTGTAGTGGTCAAACTAAGGGTCTCTAGAAGCAGATAAACAATTGCTGTCTATTTAAATCTGAGTTGTCGGAACAGAATATTTTCCTGAATTTTGTCTGTAATAATTATTTGCTGTTTGAGATACGATATGGGACGTATTATTTAAATTGAATAGTAATGATAATTGTTATGGAAACTTCTGGACAATCTGTTTCGCTCAGTGCCATGCCCCGATGATTCCGCCATCGGTTGGGGTGTGACAATTACATACTAGTACTGAAGTAAAAATTACAATACCAACAGAAATATAATCACACTAATAGTAATAGGCATCCGTACACACATATTTTATTTTTATTTTATTATATTATTATTACTATTACCATCTCCTCTATCACATCACGGATATGGATTTATCCAAAAATCCATATTGCGCTCATCGTATTTTCATACGAGACGCTCTCCCACCTGTCTCATTCTCTCACTGCTTTCTAAAATTTCCTCCCCAAAAGTCCTAAGTTCTTGCACGTTTTCTGCACTCATTGGGGGTGCAGGTTCTAGGACTGGGTTCGGAATCTGGGGTGCGTGTTCATGATATGGGGGTGAAAGTTCCTGAAATCGGTAAGGATCTTCTAAGATCTCCCTAATGTAGTCATTATGGTAATAGGGATCTAAAGGGTCCATACCTGGATAGGCTCTTATGTTCTGTATGGGTGTGTCTTCATGTATCGGGTAACGTTGCACAAAGTCCCTATTATCGTCCCACCAGGGGTCGTAATTTGGGTCTAGAGGGTTTGGCGCGTGTACCCTAGGGATTTCCTCTGGGTTGAAGTCATGCATCTCCACTTGGTTTTCAGGGTTTTCTATCTCCAATGGGTTGGGTCTGGGTTTAGTGGTTGTGGGGCTACTAGTTGTTCCAGACTCAGGTCAGTAGCAGTTGTAGCTAGGATATGGAAATTGGCTAGGCTTCTATTAAGCATATCCTGTGTATGGGCATCTGTCTTTCGCTTAGCAGCTGCTAAAACTCTTTGTTGTTGCAACTTTCGCATTCTTTTCCTACGTGCAAAGGCTTCCTTACTGAACCATCCTTTTTTCTTATGAGGGAATGGCTCTTCTGACTGAGCTTTAAAAGCAAACATCCATTCTTCCTGATCAGCAGAATACCCAGAAAGGGCAGGCTGTGATTAGGTACCTTCACTCCTAGGTGAATCAGACAACTGACGACACATGTCTGAGGGTCCTTGATCACTCATACTGTAAACTAACAAATAGTCAAATAACACATAACAAATAATAAAATTATGCACGTATTTCCGTAATTTATTTCCTAATACAAAATTTAGAATTTAAGTGTCAGCAGAACACTTCTTTGGCTTAGACCAGTGGCTAGGCTCTGATACCACCTTCTGTCGCAACCCCCGATCCCTTATCTGTCCCGGGAATGGGGGGACGCGAACTCAGAGTTTCGGTAGTATCAGCTTGTTAATTTGGCAGCGGAAATTACATCAGGACCGTAGTTAGGAAATGTTTATCAGAGTAAAACCACCATATTTAATATTATTAATAACATAGGCAAAACCCAAGTTTCTTATTACAATACTTTTATAGGGATAAACCCTATTTTATTGAATTTAAAACATCGTCTTTTAGGTAACTTTTATAGCCACATTTTTCCCAAGCCTTCAGTGCTCTCCAGCTGGCTTTTTACTAATTGGTTGTCACATTGTGTTACCTGAAACGCGTTTTAAAAACATTTGTCAGTGGGAAATACTGGTGAGTGAATCCCAGTTTAATCAAGAAACATTTTATCAATTAAAACAGTATTGAGAGCGATCACATTGTTTATTTCTACACAATTACTCATTCAGTACTGTCAATCCTGACTTGTGGGTCATATTACACATTGGATAACTCGTTGTCCAATGGTAACGTACTGTCATCCCGACTTACTACTCGCAGTAGTAAATTTTTTATACAAAACCCCCAACATACCGGCAGTAATTGAAGAACTACAAAGACTCAATCACCGCTTAATCACATTGTAAAACAATTAAGGTTTTGTAAAATATTACAAAAAGGTTAACAAAAATTGGATAAACTCACATTGCTATCTTAGACTTCGCGTAAGGGTTTCCTGGATATAATCTATAATTTATACAAATGTACATTGGTTAGCATCATAACCCTTTGAAAATATTAACGATACCCTCCTCGAGACGGCATTCCAACAACTACGTCGGGTAGAACCACGACAGTTGTTACGGAGCCCTAAATCAATCGGGCAGCGTATCTATTATGAAACTGGGGTTATAATACTTACAACGGGGCAGAACCTTGCTAATTAGGGGGTATAATACCAGCTTTATAAAGCCTATATTCAGAAATTGTGATTGAGAATGAAAGAAATGAACGACGGAAAACGAAAACCCGTTGCCTGCTTATATAGTGCTGAAATCTAGTCTCCTCGCGGCCCGCGTAAAGAAAGGACAAGGGTTACGTGGCCCGCGTCAACCCTGGTCAAACGTATAGCTTGTCCGGCTCATCCTCTAGACCTGCCACGATGATGACACGTGTCATCACCGGGCTGCGCCACAACTTTGAGCTCACGCGGCCCGCGTTAGTTTAATGGGGGTCTTACGCGGCCCGCCTGAACTAAAGAAACCAACGAAGTCAGTTTCCAACCTTGATACTGCCCGCGTAAAGTTGGGGTGGGGTCCTACGCGGCCCGCCTCAACTTATAATTTTCAGATTTTTAATTATTTTAATTACTCTAACGTATTTTAGGCTCGGTTTTTACATACGGGGTGTTTGTAAAGACATATAAGGGTATTTTAAGATATAATAGGGTGTCAGAAATATTATGAGAGTGTCGGTTTTACTGAGGGTTGTTACATTGGTTGTCAATTTCTTGCTGCGAATAATTGACACAAGTTATAGGGAAAACGTTGAACTCGGTTTTAGTTAGAAACAATGTTTAAACAAATATAAATAGTATGAGATGGATTGGGAAACGGTTGATATTAAAAGAAACAGGTCTTGACACCAATAGGTGCAAGATGATAAATTCGAAAAGAAATCTTCGAAAACGAAAAGATTGATATGAACTTAAACATGACGTGATGCAATCACGGGAAAAAATAATAATAATAATAACAGGATATATGATCACATTGTAGCACGAGCTACGTTTTCGATCCCCTGGTTTTATTAAAAAAAATTACTTATGTAGCCCAAATAAATTATTTATATAGCCTAAATAATTATATTTGGGTCCAAATATTGTATTTGTAAACATGTTTGGAAGAATGAATTGTTTATGGCCCAATTGCCCAAATAACTATAGCCCAAATAGAAAGTCCACCTTATTTAAAAAAAATTGCTAACTAGTTGCGCTGCTTGTTCGACTTCGAGTGATTCTTCTTCAATCTTCATAAGGTATGTGTTTTTAATCTTTAGGTTTAATTTAGGGTTGCAATATATGTGATTTAGATTGAAATTAGGGGTGAAATTAGGGCCGATTTTTGCCATAAACTTGTTGGATCTTTCTGTAATTATGTCTATTTTTATTTGTTTAATCTTAATGTGATTTAGATAGAAATTAGAGCTTGAAATTTAGGGTGATTTGTTAACTTGTTGTGTTATTAGATTATGCTGTTGAACGGTTCTGTTAAAACATAAAGAGAAAACATGAAAACATACCTGTCAGAGCAGACAGTGCAGTGGAGAATCCAGTGATGGAAGAAGCCATGGAGTTCGACATCTTTGTCAGTGTGATCTTGTTCCTCCTTAGGGTGCTGACTGATGATGGTGATTATGAAAACCGAGAAGGGAATCGGTTATGGAGAGGAGGTCGATGATGATGATGTTATGATTATAGGGTATGTCTAATTGTGTAACTGTGTAACCCTTTAACCTCTACATAAGTCTCCTTATATAAGCACCCAGGAGGAAACCTAATTAGTTAATAAGGGTGATATGGTCCATCAACAATTACCAACTAATTATTTAATAGGTTATTATATATTTTGATCTATATTATGTAAATGATTATAATGGCTACTATATTAAATATAAAACATAATATATTTAATCTTACATTCTCCCACTTAGCCGAGTAATCATTTACTATGAGTATTAGATAAGCCTGATCAGGAGTTAACACTCATTTTAGCTTTAAACAAGTACTATAGTAGAGAAATACAGCCGTTGAATCATTATGCGACTTAGGACCCCCATTAGTCATACTATAGCCTTAATTTATGTAACAACTCTCATCAAAACTATTATTTATTTTATTATTTCATCCCATAGGAAACCCTAATTAAGATACCCAAGTGATTCTGTATAAACCCTAAAATTTTCAGAATAATCAGAATCAGGATCAGGGCCCCTAAAACTCAGGGGGGGGGGGTAAAACCCTAGTTATGATTATCCACATAAAACGTTGTCAAAATTGAATTTTACGAAACTGTCGAATCAAAATTGAATTTTACGAAACTGTCGTTTCACGCGAGGGGGTCAATTTTTTTAGTATAAATAGGGATGTTTGGGACTTGAATTCTGGAGTTAAAACGACGTAACATTTCGCTACGTACACTGAGTTACGCTCTGTTTACTATCAAAACACACACGGTCACTAATTGCTGCTGCAAAACAGGGTAATAACTTGATCGCTGCTACGATTCAATGTCCGATCGATTAAACTATCCAATGGATGTTTAAGTGCTGCCCACATTAGGGTTTATGGTTTGTCGTTCGTTGTTAATTCAATGGATGTTTAAGTATCGCACTTTGTCATTCGATGTGAGGGTTTAATCTCGTGAGTTATCGTAAATGCTGTATTAGTTACTAACCTAGTTTGTGTGCATGTTATTAAAATTAGGTTAAAAGGCTAATCAGTAGGCTAGGCTCTGCTCAAATTAAATCTGCAATGTGAGTCATTCTCTTTTTATCAAATTACTTTCAAAATCATGTTTATTTTCAAGGTTATAATTACAGGGATTAAGTTTATGTAATCACCAAATTACAGCCAGTATGTGGGGTTTTGTATACATTACTTGATAATCTTTGCCATTGGACAAACGGGTGGCCAATGGTGATATGACCATAGTCACAGATCCGGTCGAGTGACAAATACTGTGGGTAGTTGGTTGATATCTGAAACATTGTAATCTCCCTTAATACTGTAAATTATAACAAACAGGTCTTTTTAGTAAAAAGAATGATTCACCAGTATTTCCCGCTGACAAAACCTTTTTCAAACATGTTTCAGGTGATCTGTTATGATCCAGGAAAAGTGCCGTGAAGCACTATCAGCTTAAGGAAGTGGCTCAGTATAAAATAAAGAAACATGTTTTGTAAAATAAAGATTTCTCCATGAAATCATATGAATGTAAATTACCAGGGTTTTATCCCGAGTTGTGAAACAAAATAAATCGGGAAATTGCAGTTTTAAAAAGATCCTGAAGAAAAAACTTCCGCTGTTAAATTAATACCACGGGATTTTCTGTCCCGCGACTCCTGAAACAGGTAAAACTGGGTCAGGGGTCGTGACAGAAAAAGGTGGTATCAGAGCCACTGATTTAAGCCAATTAAGTATTTAGAAATACTTAATTTTTACTGATTGCCAATTATGTGATTATGTGTTTTATTAATTGAATATTTGTATACAGTATGGGTAAGCAAAAGCTGTCAAACATCTATCTTAAGTTAGATAGGTCATCCAACGAGAAGGGAAGTTCATCCCAAACCAAATCCTCAAATCAGTCTGTAATTCCCGATGAAGGAATATTTGTGCGAAATGCACAATATGAGGAACCACTTTCTCCTAGTAAAAGAAGTCTGATTATTAGGAAAAGTCAGGAGAAAATAAAGAAATTCCGAGAAAAGAAGATTAAACAGGAAACCCAGGAATTAACCAGTAAAACACCTTGGGAAGACAAGTTAGATGAAAAATGGGCAGATCTTTATAATTTAGCCACTGTAGCAGTTGTTAATGCAAATCTTTAAATAATCTTACTCAAGTCTTAGCAACCTTATCACCTACAGTCCAGAAACCTTATTTCAGTAAATAAATAAATTTACAATAAACCCTAGTGTGTTTTAATTTTCAGTTGTTTTGTAGTTATCCAGTCTGAAATAATATTTAAAGGTTTTCTATGAAAGTTGGTTATAATTTTTAACTTAGTAATTGTGGGTATTTTGCATAACAGCATGAGTGACTTGTCTGACGCCCTTCAGAATTTAAATCTCTATCCGGTAAAAATAGAGGTTTCCAGGGATTTCAATAGGTATATACCCGACATAGAAGAACCTATTGAATTCAATGCTCCACCTCCGGAGAAACCCAAGCCCAAGAAAAGGAGGAGATTTGTGGGATGGAGACGGGTGCGTAGGAGGAAACCTGTCACTAGAAAGATTCCCAAAATAGAAAATCCCTTAGACAAAGGGAAAGGGATTGAAGTTGGGGAAGAGTCTAGGCAGATGGGAATACAGTTTGAAGAATATTCAAAGCAAATAGAAATGGAGATTGGAGGAGGTTCTAAACCAACCCAGATAGAAATTGGAGAAAGCTCTAATCCAACCCAGGAAATGACATTACAGGAAGAGCTAGATTTTATATTGGCAAGCTGTGATACTATAAAGCCTGTCAATGAAAATGTTTTTACTCATCCTATTGAAACTCAACTTCCAATTAATTTGGAACCAACAATCCCAGAACCTATAATCCACACCCAACCTCTAGGAATGGACGAGTGGTGGACAAATGATTGGCAGTTCCAAAACCTACTCAATAGTCCTTATTCATTTCTTCCTCAATTTGACCCGGAACCTATACCCAATCCACCCATGAGTAATGAAAATTTAGCTGAACTCCGCCACTTTGGCGAGGAGTTAATGGATGCAGGAAATAGGATCAGGGAAGTAGGAGAACAGATCTCCTGGAAATATGATGAGAGGGAACGCCGTTACTGAAATAGCAACTGACGAGGGATAATAGGGTTATGAAACTGTGGTTGTATAATAGCAATAATAATATAATATTGTGAATTAACTTAAAATAAAACTTTGTAAGATAATGGTGTGTATTGATGCATACTATAAAATATATAAAATGGGAATCGAGAAATTGATAGTTTTGACTATATGTGTGTATTTGAAATTTGTATGATTGTTTTATAATTATTATTTAATCGATACTAATAAATTATATAAATTAATTACCAGATGGCAAACATGGGTAATGAACCAGTTAATGAGGTTAATCAATCTGAGCAACAACCGGAGGATCAATTTCTAAATGGACAAGATATAGAAAATATTGTTGCTCAAGGGATAGGCAACGCTATTCCAGCAATAGTTGCTGCTGTTAGAAATCCAATCGAACCTCAACAAATCATTCATAGCAAACGTATTTCTGAAGATAACTTCAGTAATAGCGTAAATGGAGGCGGTAATCATACTAATCATGATAATAATCCACGGCAGGCTCCGCTCCCTAAGAAAATGAAAGCTGCAACGCCTGGTTGCACTTATAAAGAATTTCTTGCTTGTAAACCCGCTGAGTTTGCAGGCAATGAAGGAGCAACTGCGGTACTACGTTGGTTAGAGAAAACCGAGGCAGTGATTACAATAAGTAAATGTGACATGGACAATCAGGTCATGTATGCGTCAAATCTTTTTAAAGAAGGGGCGCTAGAATGGTGGAACACGGTGCTACAAGCTAAAGGAAGAAATAGGGCCTATGCTATGAACTGGGAAGAATTTAAGAGTCTTGTAGAAAGAAAATTCTGTCCCGAATATGAAAGAGATCAAATGGCAAATAAGTTCTTAAATCATCGAATGATGGGTGTAGATTGTCGCGGTTATACTTCGACATTCTTTGAATATGCTAGAGTGGTACCAACACTAGCTTCGCCAGAAAATTGGAGTTGTATGAAAGAATGAGATGAACAATCAGAAACGGTAAACTACATTGATAATAGACCTAGGACGTCAGGTCCTCCAACGGGTACCTACAACCAAGGATGGCGTAATCACCCAAATCTTGGTTGGAGAGATCCTGGCAATAGTAGTAACCAACAAAACCCACGAACTAATTTTCAACAACCACAAAATTTCTCTCAACAACAAGGTGGAAGAGAAAGGCTTGAAGATACCATATCTCGCCTCATCTCCGACACCGAAAAGAAAAACTCGGATCGATTTCAACAATTGGAATTGAATTTTAGAAATCAACAAGCTAGCATTTAAAACGTTGAAAAACAATTAAATCAACTAGCTCAAAATTTCTCCGAGAGACCACAAGGCGCGTTACCAAGTAATACCGAAACCAACCCAAAGGCGCAAGTACACCTCATCACATTGAGAAACCGAACTGTGGGTCCCGAAGATGCCCCATTACCACCAGTTGAAGGAAGTCAATGCCAAAACACGACTTCACCTCAACCAGAAAAGGCTTCTTCACCAAATCAAGAGCCCACGAAGACTCCTCCAATTCTGTACCCCGGTAGGTTAAATCGTCAAAAGACCGATGAGCAATTCGCAAAGTTCGAAAGTTTACTAAAACAATTGCATGTTAATATTCCTTTTATTGAGGTCCTAACCCAAATGCCTAAATATGCAAAATTCATGAGGGATTTCCTCACTCATAAAAGGAAAATTGAATCATTGCAATTAGTTAACTTAGGCGAAGAATGCTCCGCTTTAGTACTCAACAAACTTCCGCAAAAGAAAATCGACCCCGGGAGCTTCACAATTCCTTGCTCGATTGGGAAGTCCCCCGTTCGTAATGCATTAGCCGATCTTGGGGCTAGCATTAACCTCATGCCCACGTAAATGTTCAAACGACTCGGCCTAGTGTCACACCCCGATTTCCACGTGTCACCGGTGGGCCCGGTGGGGGAGTATCGTGACGTGGTTGGCAACGTAATAGTCAAACAACACAATATTATTATGCACAGCGGAAGCAAATTTAAAATATGATACAACCGAATTTAATATTGTTTATCAATGTAACAACATCCGGAAGTTTATCCACAGTAGGATCGAAACAAAATAATATTAATGGTTCAACAGACTTCAGGCATCCTAAGCTTGCGAGACTTTTTATTGATGCTTAGGAGACAATCCAGCCAATTTCGTTTAGTACCTGCATTCAGTCTTTTTGGGAAAATACGTCAGTTTACACTGGTAAATACATTCAACTGACTCATTTTGGAAAATGATTGAAAAATGGTTTGGATGCACGTGGCATAAACATTTTTGTTTAACTTGGGAGAATTATTTAATATTATAATCTTGTGAACGAATTACATGTTACTTATGCGTTCAGTAGCCCGGATCTAGTCCGGGTTAAAGATCAATAGACACACCACATCATAGAGTTATACACGGACGGTGTACGCCTACACCCCGTGCTCAGGTCGTGGCCATCTCGTAAGATGATGCAAAGGATATCCGGGACATGGTCATTAACCCCCCAAAGGCTGTAAAGTAAACAAGACTGTTTAAACGAGTCGATCAAATTATTCAACTACCCACTTAATGTGGAGATTTGATGCCCGATCAAGCGGTACGCTATGTACCGTAACCCAAGCCCGTATAGGGAAAATAAGTTAAAAGTATTTACCTGAGTAAGTATTAATCACAACAAGCAAAATGCACGTAGCTTTTACTGGTTCTCCTAATCTGGAACGAAGGTTTATAATAACCTATTAGAATTCTAACGGGTCTTTTATTAAGCTTAAGCTTAGACCGGCTAGTTTCAAGATACGGTTCGTACGCACGATTAAGCGAAGACCGGATAGAATGTGATTCAGACCCGACAAGTTTGAAGACTTGTTTAATATGGGTTTATTATTCACATTCTGGATTTTGAGATAAAACCGTTAAGGTTTGACCCGTTTCGGCTAGTTTATGTAAACTTGTTACATAAACCGAACCGTACGCGTAATAAGCGTGACGGGTAGTCATGAGAGCTATATACAGGTTTCCTAAGTTAATTATGTCTCAAATATGTTGTGACATCAGTAAGGTGTCTTTCGTTATGCCCGAAACGTGTTTAGACACAAACTAGGCCCCGAAGGGGTAGTTTGGTCATTTAAAAGTTTATAAAAGAGTTTAAGTGACAACCTGAGTTACAGGTCTGATGTAATCAGCAAATATACTCAATTTGCTAAGTTATATCAGTAGGTTAAAGCATGTATGTGAAATTTATCATTTTTAACCAAACTATGCCCCGTAGGGGTATTTTGGTAATTTCACATAAGCCGAAAAGCTCAAAACTGAAGTCTGAGTTTATCAACCTTTGCTTACTATTAAAACATTCTAATTTGCCTAAAATATCAGTAGGTATCAACCCGGGTATGTCCAATATGATTTTAAAACATACTATGCGCTAAAAACGCTAAATAAGACGATTAAAGGCCATTACCGGGTTCGATACTTAAATCTGATATTTTTATATTTCCAGAAGGCTTAAAATAATTTATTTATCATAACTAATCAGTGGCAAAAGGTTTGGGGTCGTTTAGATATGTAAAACTCATTTTATGGCCCGTAAGGGCAAAACCGACAATTACCGGATTAAGCCTACGACTACGAGTTATGCTCAGCCTAAAATTAATTAAAAATCTTTAAAAATCCCAAAATAATATATTACATCAGTGGGTAGAAGATTTGATACCAAAAAGTATGTTTAACTAGGCTATACGCTAATTACGCCATTTTATTAACATAAAGCATTAATTTTGCGATAATGAGCATAACTCTTAATCTACAAGTCCAACTGATGTCAAACTTTTCATATAAGTCTATATATCAGTAACAAAGGTTTCTACACTTTTACATTTTCATAAATCACGTTTTAAGGTAATAAGGGCATAACGGTCAACATATGAGCAATTAACGGAAACATGCATATAAATTGGATAACTAATGAACCAAGGTGTATAATCACAGAGGGTTGTTCTAACATGTATCCTAGTCCAATTAAAGCTCTGAGGCATTTCTAAAACATGCCTAAACGGGTCAGAACTGAAAGTCAAAGTGAAAGTCAAACTATGCGACTTTCGGTTCCGAACCGGGTCTAAACAGGAAATAGTCGGGTTGAACAGGTTTGGAGATGTTCTTACATTAATTACTAAGTTATAACAATGATCAAACAGGTTATATATGTTCTAGATAGCTAATTATGCATAAATGACATTTTAAGCATTATGTTGACTTTTTAATTAAAAGTTTGACCCGACATTTGACCTGGTTAGGGTGGTGATCAGGGGAAACCTTTTTGGGGTTTTATTACCCACATAAATACCAACCTATAACTACTTTTAATTCGAGATATGACTGAGCCATTATTGACTAATCTCGAAGTCAAACCGTAATTACGACGGTTTGACTTTTAGCAAATTAAACAAGCTAAACTCAACTAAAGAAGAACTAGCAGACTTACAAGAGTCCTATGCACGAGATATGATCACTTGAGGCTGCTTGATAGCTCCAGAAATGATCCAAGAGTGCAGGAGAAATTGTGAGGAATGTTTGCAACATGAAGGCCCTTATATAGTAAGTTCAATCACCACAACATGTTGACAACAAGGTCTAAGACTGCCCACAACTGCTCAACACTTGTTACTAGTGCTTAGGGGTGCCTAGGGGCCGTCCACATGTGAGAAAAACCGGCTAAATGGGTTAAAATCGTGCATAACAGGCAACAACCTGTTTTCTGGTCGCTGGGCGCAGCTTGCGCATCGTAGGGGTCTTATGCCTACGATGCGTAAGCAGTCATCAGGGGCTGATATGTTTGTTCTTTCATTATTTTGAAAGGTCAACTTCAAAATCCGTCTTTGGGGCCTCTATTATCAACTAGGGACCTTCAAGAAGTGCTTTGTACAGTATCATACCCTACCATGATGAATTGTATGCTTGTATTCCAAAAGAAAGTACCGAATTATAAGGTTTACCGTTGGAATTTCTTCGTAGGAGTCCACTACTTAAATCATGCATCGTTCAATGTTATAATTCACTGAATTTTGAACATATATGAGATGTTTTTAATATGTTTTGAGTCTTGGGATTTATAACGAGGTCGTTCAGAGGTGCAAAAGTTAACATGACGACACTTTTAAATCCTGTCAAACATTTTTATTAAATCCGAGTTTACAACACGTTTTGTCTTACATGACACGTGTCGTTTTATTATTTAACACGAATTTTCGAGGTGTTACATCCTCACCCCCTTAAAATAAATCTCGACCCGAGATTTACTGAAACAAGTAAGGGTACTTTTCTTTCATCGTGGATTCAACCTCCCACGTGAATTCGGGACCTCTACGGGCATCCCATTTGACCTTTACAAAAGGTATATGCTTCCTTCGAAGCTTCCTTACCTGTCGATCTTCAATCGACAAAGGTTTTTCAACAAATTTTAAGCTCGCGTCTATATGCACACCTGTATGTGGTATAACCAGTGATTCGTCAGCGAAACACTTCTTTAGATTGCAGATGTGGAACACATTGTGAATTCCACTGAGCTCTTCTGGTAAGTTCAACTTATAGGCAACTGACCCGACACGTTCGATAACCTCGAAAGGTCCTATGTATCTCGGGCTTAGCTTGCCTTTCTTACCAAATCGCATCACCCCTTTCTAGGGTGACACTTTAAGTAGGACTTTGTCACCTACTTCGAAATGGAAATCCTTACGATTTGGATCGGCGTAACTCTTCTGCCTATCCCGGGCAGCTTTGAGATTGTCACGAATCTGGACAATCTTGTCCGTTGTTTCGAACACGATCTCTGGTCCAGATAATTGGACATCTCCAACTTCCGCCCAACAAACTGGCGATCTACACTTTCTACCGTATAATGCCTCAAAAGGCGCAACCTTAATGCTGGTATGGTAGCTATTGTTGTAGGAGAATTCGATTAATGGTAGGTTCTTATCCCAACTACCTCCCAAATCGATCGCACATGCACGCAGCATGTCTTCCAACGTTTGAATAGTACGCTCACTCTAACCGTCAGTCTGAGGATGATAAGCCGTACTAAAATTCAAACGTGTGCCCAAAGATTGTTGGAAACTCTTCCAAAAATGTGACGTGTACCTAGTATCTCTATCAGAGATAATAGCTACAGGTATGCCATGTAAGGCTACAATCTTATCAACGTATAACTGGGCTAACATGTCGGAGCTATAAGTCTCCTTGATGGGTAGAAAATGAGCTGACTTAGTCAGTCGGTCAACTATAACCCATATCGTATCATTTCCTTTCCTTGTCTTGGGTAACTTGGTAATAAAATCCATAGTTACCATCTCCCACTTCCATGTAGGAAGTTCAGGCTGTTGTAGCAAGCCTGACGGCTTTTGATGCTCGGCTTTGACTTGCGCACATGTCAAGCATTTAGCTACGTGGGTGGCTACAGACTTTTTCAAGCCTATCCACCAATAATTTGCCTTTAAATCCTGGTACATCTTATCAGCTCCAGGATGAACGGAGTATTTGGAACTATGGGCTTCCTGGAGGATGACATCTCGAAGTCCTCCATGAATTGGAACCCATATTCGTCCGTTTAACCGTAAAATTCCGTCCTTTCTAAGAGTTAACTGCTCCTCAGTTACTCCTAACTTTTCATTAGGATAGTTAGCTTCCAACACAGCTTCCTTCTGTGCCGCTAACAACCTTTCCATCAAATTATTCTTTATCTCCATACGCTTGGCGTTAATTCGGACGGGCTTAACCCTTTCCTTCCGACTCAAGGCATCGGCGACTACATTCGCCTTGCCGGGGTGGTATTTGATTTCACAATCATAATCATTTAAAGTTTCCATCCAACGGCGTTGCCTCATGTTTAATTCCTTCTGATTAAACAGATGTTGGAGGCTCTTGTGATCAGAATAAATCACACATTTGACACCATAAAGATAGTGCCTCCAAAGCTTTAGTGCGAATACAACGGCACCCAGCTCCAAGTCATGGGTGGTGTAATTCTTTTCATGCACTTTCAATTGTCTTGAAGCATAGGCAATAACTTTGCCTTTCTGCATAAGCACACACCCCATGCCAGTGTGCGAAGCATCACAATAAACCACAAAGTCTTCAATTCCATCTGGCAGTGTCAGTACCAGGGCGTTGCTCAACTTTTGCTTCAGAATATCAAAGGATTCTTGCTGCTTAGGGCCCCAAACAAACTTAACCTTCTTCTTAGTTAAGGAGGTTAGGGGTGCAGCAATCCTTGAAAAGTTTTCAATGAAACGCCTGTAATATCCTGCCAATCCCAGGAAGCTACGAATTTCCGTAGGCGTCTTTGGCTCTTGCCAATCCATAACAGCTTCAACTTTAGCGGGATCCACTTGGATACCACGCTCACTGACCACGTGTCCAAGAAATTGGACTTCTCGTAGCCAAAATTCACACTTAGAGAATTTGGCATAGAGTTTCTCTTGGTGTAAAAGTTTGAGAATACATCGAAGGTGTTTCTCATGGTCAGCTTGATTCTTCGAATATATAAGAATGTCGTCGATGAAAACAATGACGAATTTATCTAAATATGGCTTGCAAACGCAATTCATGAGATCCATGAATGCGGCCGGTGCATTAGTGAGCCCAAAAGGCATCACTAGGAACTCGTTGTGGCCATAACGAGTCCTAAATGCAGTCTTGTGCACGTCTTCATCTTTGACCTTCAATTGATGGTAGCCTGACCTCAAATCAATCTTTGAGAAGTAACTTGCCCCTTGAAGCTGATCGAACAAATCGTCGATTCTGGGCAGAGGATACCTATTCTTGATCGTGACTTTATTAAGCTCGCGATAGTCGATGCACAGACGCATCGACCCATCCTTCTTCTTGACAAACAAGATTGGTGCTCCCCAAGGAGATGAACTAGGTCTAATAAAACCTTTGGCCAGTAATTCATCTAGCTGCGTCCGCAACTCCTTCATTTCTGTGGGTGCCAATCTGTATGGTGCTCTAGCAACTGGTGCCGCTCCGGGGATGATATCGATCCTGAATTCGACTTGTCTATCTGGTGGTAGGCCAGGTAGATCTTCAGGAAACACTTCTGGGTATTCCGAAATGACAGGGATGTCTTCTATCTTCGGTTTAGGCTCATCAATAATCACTTGCGCCATGTAAATGACACACCCCTTCTTCAAACACTTGGAAGCCTTGAGCATAGTCACCTGCTCAGGCAGCCCATACTGGGTATCTCCCCGAATGGTAAGTGATTCACCAGATGGAGTCTTTATTACCACTTGTTTCTGGTTACAGACAATTTGGGCCTGGTTATGAGATAACCAGTCCATACCCAGAACTATGTCAAAACCAGCCAATTTAAACGGAAGTAGAGACAGAGGAAAAGAATGGTTCTTAATGGATATAACACATCCATCTAACACAGTAGAGACGGTTTCTATGGTACCATCTGCTAACTCTACCTCATAGTTTACGCTTAAGGTTTTGACAGGTAAATTCAACAATTTACAAAACTTATGATCTACGAAAGACTTATATGCGCCTGAATCAAAAAGTACTCTTGCAAAGACATCATTTACAAGGAATGTACCTGTTATGACATTATCGTCTTGCACAGCTTCTTTCGCGTCCATTCTGAAGACCCTGGCATTAGTCTTCTTAGCCTCCTCAGGCTTCTTGTTGTATTTCGGGCAGTTGGTCTTGATGTGCCCCTTTTCATTGCAATGGTAGCACGTTGCGTCTTTTATCTTTTTGCAATCCAGGGTTTTATGATCCGTGGACTTGCAAATTCCGCAAGCAAAGGGTTTTGACTGAGTCTGAGAGTTCGACTCCAGTCTGTACTTTCCATAGTGCTGCTTCTTGCAAATTTTACACTTGGGCTTCTCATCAGATTTGTGCCCATCCTTCTTCGACTCAGATCCCTTCTTGTTATCACCGTTCCCACGGTGTTTCTTGTTCGACCTTCGTGAACCATCATCTTCACGCTTCCTTTTCTCGGCCTCCTTATTCCTCAGCGATCTCTACCTGACCGCATCCAGAGTGAGGGATAAGGAAATGTCAGTTAAAGACCTGAAGGTAGCTGGCCGAGAAGCTTTTACGCTTGCCTTGATCTCGGGGGCTAAACCACCAATAAAGCGAGCGATTCTTTTTGGCTCCGGGGTTACCAAGTAAGGAACCAACCGGGACAGCGTATTGAAGCTTGTCAGGTAAGCTTGACAGTCGAGGTTCGTCATCACCAACGACAGAAAGTCAGATTCTATCTTCTCCACCTCATGTTGAGGGCAGAAATTTTCCTTGATTAGGGCAATGAATTGATCCCACGACATATTATACAATGGGATCTTTCTGGAGGCCTCCATCAAAAATCTCCACCATGGTAACGCTTCACCCTTGAAGGACTGTGACACAAACTTAACTATATCCCTTTCAGCGCACCCGCTGATATCTACCACCGTGTCCATCTCGTCCAGCCAAGTCATACAGTCGACGACTCCTTTTTCCCCAGTAAAATCCCTGGGCTTACAAGACACGAAGTACTTATAGGAGCAACCCTTGTTACGGGGTTCTTAATGCAGTATTAATTGCTGAGATGGGACACTTTGATGGTTGGTGGACTGACGGTCATCACCATCTTTCTTGGGTCCATTCTTTTTGGGAGGAGGCTTGTTATGAGCCTCAGAATGTGTCCTGGGCTTTGAATGTGATGCAGAGTGGGTCCTACTTCGAGTACCACTGTATTCCTCATACTGCCTATCCAAGGCCTGAGTAACAGCGCCGTCTATGATCGCTTTTAATTCGGCACCCGTTAACGTAATCTGGGCGTTCTCATTTGGCTCCGCTGGATGGCTATTGACTTCATTTGAGTTAGCCATTTGTATTGAACTGTTGCAGAAAACAAGGACAATATTTTATTTGGGAGTTTATTATGGAATTACCCCTTAGGGTAACTCGTTAACCATGGTAAACAGAGACCATATTTGGTTAACTTATTAATCGTATTAATTTAGGATTTCAATAAAAATTTATCCTAAACATAAACAATAACAATATATATTAGCACATAAGGCTTGGTCACATGGACAATTTAAATTATAAGCTATGATTTCAGAGAATCAAGACTTTTAAGGTTTGAACCTAGTTCATTACCCTTATCAGACAGGGAGTCATAGCTACCACTGTCTTTTGGCTCATATGGGAGTGAGCTGGGCCCGTAGGCATCGTATTACCACGTATGTTAAAATATGATCATCTTAATTGATGATCTTAACCCATGATTCAGAGATCATATAACTGGGTTTGGAATCTTCTAAAGAATCCTTATACATATAAGAATGACATGTGATTTTAACGAATCACTTCTGCCAGGAGTGTTAACATGTTTTAAGATGTTAACAGGGATTTGAATCTTTTAAACAGGTCTTACCATTTTGGCCCGGTCTTATATTTGACACGAGGCTAGGTTTCACACTTTAAGATTCTTAATTAAATAATTACATAGGCAGATTAATTTAAAAGGAATGATTTTAATTTATTTATTTAATTTGTAAATTATTTATGCACAAAATGGCAAACATGAAATTTATAAAAACAACATTCCATTAATTATACATATGTTACATATTGCCCTAAACGGGTCTTTTCCAAACAACAATCTACCCACGCAGGGGTTTTAAATAAGTACTCGCCCACGCAGGGGCCTAAAACAACAAACTAGTCCACGCAGGGACCTTAAACAAATAACATCATACCCACGCAGGGGTCAAATCCACACACATACACACCCACGTAGGGGTTTATGAAAAGATAGGCCCACGCAGGGGCTCAAAACAAACATACAGCACACATACCCACATAGGGGCTTAACAACCAAATACACCCACGTAGGGGCTTATACAGAAAATGGGAGGATTCAATGATCCTTCTTGTTCTTCCCCTTGATCAATCCTACTAATCCTTGGAAGAATGTCTGCCTCTCCCTACGGTCCCTGTGCACTTCCCGTTCCACCTGATCCAGCCTCTGGAGGAGTTCCTCGTGCTCAGGTGGGGAGAACCTAGGCGGTTGCGATTGAGTCCGTATGATAGGCCTAGGTGGTATCTGGTACCCTTGTGTTGGGTACCCAACTCCCCATGGAGCTCCGTATGGTCCTTCTGGTTGCAGGGCATTGTAGTTAGCTGCCACCAAGTAGGGGTCGGCCTCTGCATACCCATAGTTGTGGTTGACTGGCGGCTCGAACGGGTTGTATGCCATGGAACCTGTATAAGCTGGGATTGGGTTGTCAAAACCCATTGGCGGCGGCTGCGGCATCGCTGGGTTGGAAGGCCCACCCATTTGTGGATCCTCCTAATGAGGCGGGTAGTGGCTGGCACTTGACTGACGTGGAGAACTGAAATGGAAGTCTCCTGGTCGCACCGACATGCGGGCACCGGTTCTCCTACACCTTGGCGGTTAAGGAGGTGCCGGCTGAACTGGTGGCGGTGGAGGTGGTGGCGTAACTGCCACAAACCGGTGATCCTCAGATGAATCTTGATGATGCGGCTGCGGCTGTGGCTGCTGCTGCTGAGACTGCTGCTGCTCATGAGGCGACGAGTGGTGAGAAGGTGTATAATACCACTCGTGCTGAGTAAACATGGCTTGGAAGATGTCTGGACCACCGTAGGGTGATCCGTGGAAGGACGATCCGTCAGAGATTTCGATGGGGTGGTTCGGAGTACCACTCGCCGACATGACGGGATCCGTATCCTCGTCCATGTCATCTGCGTGATCTCCTGAAAAATGGTCTTCTGGACCCAGTGGGTTAAAACCCACGGGCTCTTGAATGTAATTGGCCGGGTTGAACCGGCCCCTGAACGCTGGTTTAGGGTCACCATAGGAATGATGGGACAAAGATCTCTGCAGCGGTATGTAGGAAGGCAGAGGGTTGTTGGGCTCGTCTTCCGAATGTGGTCCGTATGAATTATGGACCGGAGGTGTAGAGCTGTGCGAAACGGATCGTCTCGCCGGCTCGAACAGGTTTCTCCTGTGCTGACGTGGATCTTCGCTCTCCGTAGCAGTTGGAGCTCGTACATTGGACGGTCCAGCTTCATGGTCATTGGGGGCGATGACTGGCCCCTTGCCTCGTCCTCGTCTCCGGAAAAATCTTGGAGGCATTTTGATATTCCTGTCAATAAGGCATGAGATAACAATAACAAAATATAAAATTTAAAGGACCAAACAAAAACCCGAATAAGGTGGAATTTGTCCTATGTTATAAGTCTAGACTCGAAGGTTTAGATATGTGCAATTGTGTAACTGAGATTAAACACAAAAGGCTAGTGTTTAATTCACTCAGAGTTGGCTCTGATACCAACCTGTCACACCCCGATTTCCACGTGTCACCGGTGGGCCCGGTGGGGGAGTATCGTGACGTGGTTGGCATAGTAATAGTCAAACAACACAATATTATTATGCACAGCGGAAGCAAATTTAAAATATGATACAACCGAATTTAATATTGTTTATCAATGTAACAATATCCGGAAGTTTATCCACAGTAGGATCGAAACAAAATAATATAAATGGTTCAACAGACTTCAGGCATCCTAAGCTTGCGAGACTTTTTATTGATGCTTAGGAGACAATCCAGCCAATTTCGTTTAGTACCTGCATTCAGTCTTTTTGGGAAAATACGTCAGTTTACACTGGTAAATACATTCAACTGACTCATTTTGGAAAATGATTGAAAAATGGTTTGGTTGCACGTGGCATAAACATTTTTGTTTAACTTGGGAGAATTATTTAATATTATAATCTTGTGAACGAATTACATGTTACTTATGTGTTCAGTAGCCCGGATCTAGTCCGGGTTAAAGATCAATAGACACACCACATCATAGAGTTATACACGGACGGTGTACGCCTACACCCCGTGCTCAGGTCGTGGCCATCTCGTAAGATGATGCCAAGGATATCCGGGACATGGTCATTAACCCCCCAAAGGCTGTAAAGTAAACAAGACTATTTAAACGAGTCGATCAAATTATTCAACTACCCACTTAATGTGGAGATTTGATGCCCGATCAAGCGGTACGCTATGTACCGTAACCCAAGCCCGTATAGGGAAAATAAGTTAAAAGTATTTACCTGAGTAAGTATTAATCACAACAAGCAAAATGCACGTAGCTTTTACTGGTTCTCCTAATCTGGAACGAAGGTTTATAATAACCTATTAGAATTCTAACGGGTCTTTTATTAAGCTTAAGCTTAGACCGGCTAGTTTCAAGATACGGTTCGTACGCACGATTAAGCGAAGACCGGATAGAATGTGATTCAGACCCGACAAGTTTGAAGACTTGTTTAATATGGTTTTATTATTCACATTCTGGATTTTGAGATAAAACCGTTAAGGTTTGACCCGTTTCGGCTAGTTTATGTAAACTTGTTACATAAACCGAACCGTACGCGTAATAAGCGTGACGGGTAGTCATGAGAGCTATATACAGGTTTCCTAAGTTAATTATGTCTCAAATATGTTGTGACATCAGTAAGGTGTCTTTCGTTATGCCCGAAACGTGTTTAGACACAAACTAGGCCCCGAAGGGGTAGTTTGGTCATTTAAAAGTTTATAAAAGAGTTTAAGTGACAACCTGAGTTACAGGTCTGATGTAATCAGCAAATATACTCAATTTTCTAAGTTATATCAGTAGGTTAAAGCATGTATGTGAAATTTATCATTTTTAACCAAACTATGCCCCGTAGGGGTATTTTGGTAATTTCACATAAGCCGAAAAGCTCAAAACTGAAGTCTGAGTTTATCAACCTTTGCTTACTGTTAAAACAATCTAATTTGCCTAAAATATCAGTAGGTATCAACCCGGGTATGTCCAATATGATTTTAAAACATACTTTGCGCTAAAAACGCTAAATAAGGCGATTAAAGGCCATTACCGGGTTCGATACTTAAATCTGATATTTTTATATTTCCAGAAGGCTTAAAATAATTTATTTATCATAACTAATCAGTGGCAAAAGGTTTGGGGTCGTTTAGATATGTAAAACTCATTTTATGGCCCGTAAGGGCAAAACCGACAATTACCGGATTAAGCCTACGACTACGAGTTATGCTCAGCCTAAAATTAATTAAAAATCTTTAAAAATCCCAAAATAATATATTACATCATTGGGTAGAAGATTTGATACCAAAAAGTATGTTTAACTAGGCTATACGCTAATTACGCCATTTTATTAACATAAATCATTAATTTTGCGATAATGAGCATAACTCTTAATCTACAAGTCCAACTGATGTCAAACTTTGCATACAAGTCTATATATCAGTAACAAAGGTTTCTACACTTTTACATTTTCATAAATCACGTTTTAAGGTAATAAGGGCATAACGGTCAACATATGAGCAATTAACGGAAACATGCATATAAATTGGATAACTAATGAACCAAGGTGTATAATCACAGAGGGTTGTTCTAACATGTATCCTAGTCCAATTAAAGCTCTGAGGCATTTCTAAAACATGCCTAAACGGGTCAGAACTGAAAGTCAAAGTGAAAGTCAAACTATGCGACTTTCGGTTCCGAACCGGGTCTAAACAGGAAATAGTCGGGTTGAACAGGTTTGGACATGTTCTTACAATAATTACTAAGTTATAACAATGATCAAACAGGTTATATATGTTCTAGATAGCTAATTATGCATAAATGACATTTTAAGCATTATGTTGACTTTTTAATTAAAAGTTTGACCCGACATTTGACCTGGTTAGGGTGGTGATCAGGGGAAACCTTTTTGGGGTTTTATTACCCACATAAATACCAACCTATAACTACTTTTAATTCGAGATATGACTGAGCCATTATTGACTAATCTCGAAGTCAAACCGTAATTACGACGGTTTGACTTTTAGCTAATTAAACAAGCTAAACTCAACTAAAGAAGAACTAGCAGACTTACAAGAGTCCTATGCACGAGATATGATCACTTGAGGCTACTTGATAGCTCCAGAAATGATCCAAGAGTGCAGGTGAAATTGTGAGGAATGTATGCAACATGAAGGCCCTAATATAGTAAGTTCAATCACCACAACATGTTGACAACAAGGTCTAAGACTGCCCACAACTGCTCAACACTTGTTACTAGTGCTTAGGGGTGCCTAGGGGCCGTCCACATGTGAGAAAAACCGGCTAAATGGGTTAAAATCGCGCATAACAGGCAACAGCCTGCGCATCGTAGGGGTCTTATGCCTACGATGCGTAAGCAGTCATCAGGGGCTGATATGTTTGTTCTTTCATTATTTCGAAAGGTCAACTTCAAAATCCGTCTTTGGGACCTCTATTATCAACTAGGGACCTTCAAGAAGTGCTTTGTACAGTATCATACCCTACCATGATGAATTGTATGCTTGTATTCCAAAAGAAAGTACCGAATTATAAGGTTTACCGTTGGAATTTCTTCGTAGGAGTCCACTACTTAAATCATGCATTGTTCAATGTTATAATTCACTGAATTTTGAACATATATGAGATGTTTTTAATATGTTTTGAGTCTTGGGATTTATAACGAGGTCGTTCAGAGGTGCAAAAGTTAACATGACGACACTTTTAAATCCTGTCAAACATTTTTATTAAATCCGAGTTTACAACACGTTTTGTCTTACATGACATGTTTCGTTTTATTATTTAACACGAATTTTCGAGGTGTTACACCTAGGAACAACAAGCCCTACAAAGATGAGCATACAACTCGCCGACAGGTCCGTCAAATTTCCACAAGGTGTCGCTGAAAATCTGCTGGTCAAGGTTGACAAATTCATTTTTCCAACCGATTTTGTCATCCTAGACATGGAAGCAGACACCGATGTCCCTCTCATCCTCGGGAGGCCATTTCTAGCCACCGCCCAAGCAGTGGTGGATATGAATGACGGAACTTTAACATTGAAGTTTGGGGATGAGGAAGTGAAGTTTGAATGTGGAAAGAAAGTAGAGGAAGAAGACCCGGTCAACTACATGAAGGTCATAGACTCAAGCTTGGATGACGCTCTCCGACGGTGTAACATGGGATGCAATACATCCCACTTGGGTAACATGTGACCAGGCTTTGGGTCTAGCCAAGGACCCTTATAAACGTGGCGCACCACGGATGCATTCCGCGGAACTATCCTTAGTTTAGTTTAGATTAATTTTCTTGTTTTCTAGTTAGTTTTAATTTTCAGGAATAAAACACACTTGAGATGGCAAAGGATGCAAAGGAAACTTGAACCGGCACTTCATACAGGAAAAACAGAACCGTCCGACAAATTTCTTCGTTTACAGTAAGTTCGGCACGGGCCGTGTCCGCCCAACACGGCCCCGTGCTGCACAATCTGCAGAAAAAGACCCAGTTTAGGTAACTGGACACGGGCCGTGTTCACCCAACACGCCCCCGTGTCCAGGCTTCTGTTTCTCTTGTTTCAATTTTTGTTGCTGGCACTTGAACACGGGGCCATGCCCGGATAACACGGGGCCGTGTTCAGCGCCCGGTAACACAAATTTTTTTTGCTTTTTCACACCTTTTACACATTCAATCAACCTAAAAATTTATTTTTGGGACACATTGAGGACAATGTGTAATTTAAGTGTGGGGGGGATGTTAAAACCTTGAATCTTGCAAGTCCTAAATACAAGCCTTACACAAAACTCTATTGGAACCGCTAATCACCCTAAATTTTTTTTCAAAAAAAAATTATTTTTTTTACTTGTCTAGGTTTAACTCGGGAAATTCAAGTTCTAAAAAAGGTTATATTTTTACGAATTTACAACCGATAGCGTCGTGATAAAAAGAACCAACATAAGAAAATTATTAAAAGGCATGACAAGCTTAGTTAAAATTTAATTATATATACTTGATCACATAAAAACCCATTCCCACAAAAGTGAGTTTTGAGCCTTTATTGAGCAAACACTTACATATCATTTGACTAAATGCTCATTTTCGTTTCTTGTGTGAATAGCCGCTTGGTTCTTATGACTCTAGAACTTGCCATGACGATACATTCCCGGTCCTTACCAACCTAAACCCGAGTAAGTAAATGATGGAGGCATTAGGACTAACCCTTTTTTATTTCTACACTATTATTTTTCTTTTTTTTTACCACCTACCCAAAATCCCCCTAGTTAGCCCCTTTGAGCCTAAACCTTTTCATTTCATAACCCAAACCAAACACCCTTTTTACCCACCAAAACCTTTTTCATTTTTACCCCTTTGTTTTAGTAACAAGTTCGATTTTTCGTATGCCTTTTCAAAAAAAAAAAAAAATCTTGTGTTGATGATGAAGCAAAAGAAAATAAACAAACAAGTTCATCAAAAATAACTTTGTTTGAATAATAGCTTCATCAAAATAAAAGTTTAAAAAAAATATATATATATATAGAAAGTCTTACGAAAACCGAAATTTGTTACGCTTTTCGCCTTTTTCTACTAACCATTAACCACCAACCCAACCACCTACCTTTAACCCAAGCCTAACCCTTCACCCACAAAGTCCTCTTGATATTTACAAAGGTATATAAGTTAGAAAGGAGGAGGATTGATTGCTTGGCAAGCCTATGGTAGAAGTAAGTTCCATGCCGCTCTCGAGTGATCCACAAAAATACATTTTCGGCCGAGTGTTGAGTGATCCCCGTGAGGTATGTGAACTTGTATATAAATAGAATTTTAAAGAGGCATGTTATGCCCTAATAAGTAATTTATCTTATGAAAAGTTTTAAATAAATCATGACGAATAGGATTGTAAAAAAATAAAAATAAAATTAAATAAAGAATCTTGGAAATCCCGACACTCTACGACAAGCCCAAAAACCTTCTTCTCTACCCATTACATTTGGGAGTGTAATAGCCATATATTAAAGAGTTTTGCTTGAGGACAAGCAAAGATTCAAGTGTGGGGGTATTTGATGTGTTCAAAATGTAACATATAAATTTCATCAATTGTGGCATAAAACTAACCCTTTTTTAGTACTAATGTTGGAAAAAGTGTGCTTTTGTCTTCCTTTTGTATTTTCAGGATTAAATGAGCTCAAATTAACAAAAGAAGCAAAAAGACATCAAAATCTAACATAAATACAAGAAAAGGAACAAGACGTGACATGCCCGACCCCACGACAACATCTTCCCAAGCAAAACAAGAGATCAGAAGACTGAACACGCCCCGTGCTCAGCCAACACGGGGGTGTGCCCAAGTGTCAGTAGAAAAGACAAAGTGGTAGAAGCTTCTATTGCCCACCACGGGGCCGTGCTCAGCGGACACGGGGCCGTGGTCAACTATAAGATTCGCACAATCCAGCAAATCTGCATAGTACAAAGATTCTTCTGCACCATGGGGCTGTGGAATTAGCTAACACCCTAACTGATGAACTGGTGCGCACAAGAGATGATAACAGGAAAAAGGAACTGGCTCAGAAAATTACCCAAGGCTTTCGTACGGGTAATAATAACAACTTCAAAAGAAGAGGAACATGGCAATCTTCAAACTTGCCATTCTGCAAGAATTGCCGAAAGAAACATTATGGCATATGTAATGTGACTTGCAACTTTTGCAAAGCCATAGGACATCGTGAAGAAGACTGCAGAAGGAAAACCATGCTATAACTGTGGAGAAGCTGGGCATTTCAAAACAGAATGTCCTAAAATGGTCAAACCAGCAGACAACAAAGCCAAGACAGCCGACGGAGCTACCAAGAAGAATGTTCGAGCCTTTCAGTTAACTACTCAGGAAGCCGAGATGATTCCTGATGTGATAGCTGGTACGTTCATAGTTCACAACATTTACGCAAAAGTATTATTTGACTCTGGTGCAAACCAAAGTTTTATAAATACTTCATTCTGCCAAGCTCTTAATTTACCTTTAACCCAACTTAAGCAGATTTTTACAGTCGAAACGGCAGACGGAAATTCTGTTAGCATAGATAAAGTTTTGCAAAAGGAAAATATAGAACTCTTAGGTCATAAATTCTTTGCAAACCTATTACCTATGAAATTAGCCGAATTTGATGTTGTGTTAGGAATGGATTGGTTAGTAGCCAACCATGCTCGAATTCTTTGTGATAAGAATTCCATAGAAATTCAGGCACCCATTGGAGAAGTAATTATGATTACAGGAGATAAACCACGTAAGCCCATGAAGTTCATATCAGTAATGAAAGTTGCTAGTTATGAACGAAAGCAAGAAATAGTATATATGATTTCAGTAATCATTAATACTAAGGGTAAAGAACTTAAGGAAATTCCTGTAGTCTCAGAATACCTAGATGTATTTCCAGAAGATTTACCCTGGTTACCACCAGATAGGGAGCTAGAATTTAGAATTCATTTAATTCCAGGAACTACACCGATAGCCAAGGCACCTTATCGGTTAGCACCCACAGAAATGCTAGAACTGAAAAAGCAATTAGATGAATTACTAAGTAAAGGATTCATACAACCTAGTTCATCCCCGTGGGGAGCACCAGTGTTGTTTGTGAAAAAAGAAGGATGGTTCCATGAGAATGTGTATCGATTATAGAGAATTAAATAAGGTTACAATTAAGAATCGATACCCATTACCTAGGATTGATGATCTTTTCGATCAACTTCAAGGAGCTAGATATTTTTCTAAGATAGATTTACGCTCCGGATATCATCAGTTGAAGGTACAAGAAGAAGACATACCTAAAACTGCTTTCAGAACTATGTATGGTCACTACGAGTTTACAGTCATGCCCTTCGGATTAACGAATGCACCTGCAACATTCATGGACATGATGAATAGGATCTGTAAACCGTATTTGGATAAATTTGTAATTGTTTTCATAGACGATATACTTATTTATTCCAAAAGTCAGGATGAGCATTGTCAGCACTTGCATGTACTCTTAACTTTGTTAAGAAAAGAAAAACTGTACGCCAAATTCTCGAAGTGTGAATTTTGGTTGCAAGAAGTGCAATTTTTAGGACACATGGTGAATCACGAAGGGATTCATTTAGACCCTGCTAAGATAGAGGCAATTACCAAATGGAAGGTTCCACAATCCTTAATGGAAATTAGAAGTTTTATAGGTTTAGTTGGATACTATAGACGGTTTATTAAGGATTTTTCCAAAATAGTTGTACCATAAACTAAGCTAACCTGTAAAGCAGTTAAGTTTGAATGGGGACCTAAACAAGAAGAAGCCTTTAGAATCTTAAAACAGAAATTAA
Source organism: Helianthus tuberosus (assembly GCA_030545235.1). NCBI lineage: Eukaryota > Viridiplantae > Streptophyta > Magnoliopsida > Asterales > Asteraceae > Helianthus > Helianthus tuberosus. The sequence continues at coordinate 58,006 of CM060434.1, read as the reverse complement.
CCAATGCTCCAATCCTAGCCTTACCGGAAGGGACTGAAGATTTTGAAGTATACTGTGATGCTTCAAAACTAGGATTATGATGTGTGCTTATGCAACGCAAGAAGGTAATTGCGTATGCATCAAGGCAATTGAAAAAACACGAAGAAAACTATACGACTCATGACTTAGAATTAGGAGCTGTAATTTTTGCCCTTAAGATTTGGAGACATTATCTGTACGGAAGCAAGTTTACTGTCTATACAGATCATAAGAGTTTAAGATATATGATGTGTTCAAAATGTAACATATAAATTTCATCAATTGTGGCATAAAACTAACCTTTTTTTAGTACTAATGTTGGAAAAAGTGTGCTTTTGTCTTCCTTTTGTATTTTCAGGATTAAATGAGCTCAAATTAACAAAAGAAGCAAAAAGACATCAAAATCTAACATAAATACAAGAAAAGGAACAAGACGTGACATGCCCGACCCCACGACAGCATCTTCCCAAGCAAAACAAGAGATCAGAAGACTGAACACGCCCCGTACTCAGCCAGCACGGGGGCGTGCCCAAGTGTCAGCAGAAAAGACAAAGTGGTAGAAGCTTCTATTGCCCACCACGGGGCCGTGCTCAGCGGACACGGGGCCGTGGTCAACTATAAGATTCGCACAATCCATCAAATCTGCATAGTACAAAGATTCTTCTGCACCACGGGGTCGTGCTCAGCGGACACGGGGGCGTGGTCAACTAAAAAGACAAAACTGCATTAAATGAAGAAAGAGAAGGATGTGGACACGGGGCCGTGCCCGAGCTTCTGTTCAGCCTATAAATAGGAGTGCTTGGCTCAAGCTCAAACCATCCCTTGGCACACCACCTCTCTCACACTTCACCCACCACCCACCACCACCATAACACCATCATCCACCACCATCATCCATTGTCCATCGTAGAGTGTGTGAGTCATCTCGGGATCCAAGATTGATCGTAAGAGTTCTTGACAATCAAGGCCATGTTTGCCTAAGTCTCTTACATCACTTGGTGAAGACAAAGTGTCTAGTGTAATACTTTTTATTTCGAATCTTTTGCACTTTTTACTTGGTTTTGTATTAATGACTTTAATAACTAGTTGCTTATGTTGAAGGTGATCTTTCTTTATCGTTTGTCCGTGGTGTCTTGGCATTATTTTAATGTCTATATAAAATAAAATATTTTCACCATTCATATCTCCACGGTCTATATGGAGGTATGTTGGCTACCTGGTCGGGGGTTAAGGGAACGGTTTGGTAAAGGTCTTGCCATTGTTCAGCGTTTAGAGGTCCTGCAATGGACCTGGGTCAAATTTAGTAGGACCTCCTTCAATACTTAACGGTATTGGATGGCGGGGGTCCAAACTCTTTGATCCCCTCATAAGTTAACTACTATTAATACTATAACCCGGCTATTTAGGACTGTATCCCTGCTGACTCAGACTACTTAGTCGAGGGTAACGTCACCTCCAAAAGAGGGGCCTACCATAATTTGCATTAATAACTTAATTAATTATCTTTCAATAATCCACCCTTTTAGGATTGTATCCTTGCTGACTCAAACTACTGGGGTGAGGGTAACGTCACCTTCAAAAGAGGGGCCTACTACAATAACTAAGATAATCTCTTAAAATAGTGCAAAAGTGCGGAAATAATCAAAGGTTACACTAGATACGAGTCGGAACCAAGTGATTCATCTTGTCTATCTGTTTTTCTTTTTATTTTATCTTTCAGCATTTTAGTTAGTTTTTATTTTTCTTAGTTTAAAACATTTTTCTAACTTTTTATTTTGATTAGACGTTGAGGATAAACCGGTACTAAAAGCTCTTATGTCCTTGGACGACATCGGTATCTTACCAACGCTATACTATGCTCACGATGGGTGCACTTGCCCATATGTGTATTTAGTGTTAGTAAAATATTGTGTTTTATAAATTTAAAACTTGGCTAAAATAAGTGTTAAAGGGGCTTAAAATATACACCTAATATATATAATACTTCACACGCATCAAGTTTTTGGCGCCGTTGTCGGGGACACAAGGATTTTAAGAAAGTTAGGAATCAACGGCCTAATCGTTTTTCTTATTTTTCATTTTTTTAGGAATTTTTTTTTAGTTTTTCTGTTTCTGCAGAGCTCAGAACGGGCCGTGCCTGGTCGGACACGGGCCGTGCCAAGCATCATCACTGGCAGTTTTTATTTTCTGAGTTACAGAGAGCTGAACACGGGGCCGTGTCGGTGCAACACGGGGCTGTGTCCAACTCCCAGTAACAGGGATCCAGAAAACAATCGCTGTATCTCTGACCACGGGCCGTGTTCACTGTGCACGGGGCCGTGGTGAACATTCTGACCAACGTTCTTTTCTGTTTTTATTGCAGGACTTGGAACCCAGGCGCCACATTTGAACCTCCTACGTAGTGCATGAGCTCCAGTTCTAGTAGAGAAATAAAAGAACATCTAGAAGAACCCGAACGCTTTCTCAGAAAAAGACTTAAAGCTAAAAATCAAGAGAAAGTTTGTTCGGGGGACCCACTTCCAATGGCGGACCAACGTACCCTCATGGATTACCTACGGCCCACCGTAGGCAATCTCGGCGCCGCTATCAATGCACCAAATGTCGAAGCCAACAACTTCGAACTTCGGCCGCATTTGATACAAATGCTCCAAAACTCCGCAACCTTTCATGGGCTTGCGGACGAGGATCCCCATTTACATATTACTAATTTCTTGGAAATATGTGATACTTTTCGGATCAATGGAGCATCAAACGACGCCATTCGCCTTAGGATGTTTCCATTTTCACTAAAAGACCGAGCTAAGGCTTGGCTTAACACCCTCCCAGTTGGCTCGGTAAACACCTGGGACGAACTAGCCCAAAAGTTTCTATATAAGTATTTCCCTCCTGCTAAAACAGCTAAACTAATGACTGAAATTAATACATACTCACAAGAGGATGGGGAATCCTTATATGAAACTTGGGAAAGGTTCAAGGAGCTTCTAAGAAAGTGTCCTCATCATGGTCTAGCGGTGTGGCAACAAGTATCCACTTTCTACAATGGGTTGTTGCCACACACAAGACAAACACTTGATTCAAGCTCCGGGGGACTTTTAGGTAATCATCGCCCAAATGAAATATATAACCAAATTGAGGAAATTGCTCAAACCAATTTTCAATGGCACACTCCCCGAGGTAATAAATCTATTGCCCCGGGCGCCCATAAGGTTGATGAAAGCACCTCTTTACAAGCCCAAATAGAGGCCCTCTCTTCGAAAATCAAAAAGCTAGAAATGACAAAAACGGCCTCGGTTATGGCTTGTGAAGGGTGTGGTGGGTCACATGAAAATTGGAGTTGTATGAAAGAATTAGATGAACAATCAGAAACGGTAAACTACATTGATAATAGACCTAGGACGTCGGGTCCTCCAACGGGTACCTACAACCAAGGATGGCGTAATCACCCAAATCTTGGTTGGAGAGATCCTGGCAATAGTAGTAACCAACAAAACCCACGAACTAATTTTCAACAACCACAAAATTTCTCTCAACAACAAGGTGGAAGAGAAAGGCTTGAAGATACCATATCTCGCCTCATCTCCGACACCGAAAAGAAAAACTCGAATCGATTTCAACAATTGGAATCGAATTTTAGAAATCAACAAGCTAGCATTCAAAACGTTGAAAAACAATTAAATCAACTAGCTCAAAATTTCTCCGAGAGACCACAAGGCGCGTTACCAAGTAATACCGAAACCAACCTAAAGGCGCAAGTACACCTCATCACATTGAGAAACCGAACTGTGGGTCCCGAAGATGCCCCATTACCACCAGTTGAAGGAAGTCAATGCCAAAACATGACTTCACCTCAACCAGAAAAGGCTTCTTCAACAAATCAAGAGCCCACGAAGACTCCTCCAATTCTGTACCCCGGTAGGTTAAATCGTCAAAAGACCGATGAGCAATTCGCAAAGTTCGAAAGTATACTAAAACAATTGCATGTTAATATTCCTTTTATTGAGGTCCTAACCCAAATGCCTAAATATGCAAAATTCATGAGGGATTTTCTCACTCATAAAAGGAAAATTGAATCATTGCAATTAGTTAACTTAGGTGAAGAATGCTCCGCATTAGTACTCAACAAACTTCCGCAAAAGAAAATCGACCTCGGGAGCTTCACAATTCCTTGCTCGATTGGGAAGTCCCCCGTTCGTAATGCATTAGCCGATCTTGGGGCTAGCATTAACCTCATGCCCACGTAAATGTTCAAACGACTCGGCCTAGGAACAACAAGCCCTACAAAGATGAGCATACAACTCGCCGACAGGTCCGTCAAATTTCCACAAGGTGTCGCTGAAAATCTGCTGGTCAAGGTTGACAAATTCGTTTTTCCAACCGATTTTGTCATCCTAGACATGGAAGAAGACACCGATGTCCCTCTCATCCTCGGGAGGCCATTTCTAGCCACCGCCCAAGCAGTGGTGGATATGAATGACGGAACTTTAACATTGAAGTTTGGGGATAAGGAAGTGAAGTTTGAATGTGGAAAGAAAGTAGAGGAAGAAGACCCGGTCAACTACATGAAGGTCATAGACTCAAGCTTGGATGACGCTCTCCGACGGTGTAACATGGGATGCAATACATCCCACTTGGGTAACATGTGACCAGGCTTTGGGTCTAGCCAAGGACCCTTATAAACGTGGCGCACCACGGAGGCATTCCGCGGAACTATCCTTAGTTTAGTTTAGATTAATTTTCTTGTTTTCTAGTTAGTTTTAATTTTCAGGAATAAAACACACTTGAGATGGCAAAGGATGCAAGGGAAACTTGAACCAGCACTTCATACAGGAAAAACAGAACCGTCCGACAAATTTCTTCGTTTACAGTAAGTTCGGCACGGGCCGTGTCCGCCCAACACGGCCCCGTGCTGCACAATCTGCAGAAAAAGACCCAGTTCAGGTAACTGGACACGGGCCGTGTTCACCCAACACGCCCCCGTGTCCAGGCTTCTGTTTCTCTTGTTTCAATTTTTGTTGCTGGCACTTGAACACGGGGCCATGCCCGGATAACACGGGGTCGTGTTCAGCGCCCAGTAACACAATTTTTTTTTGCTTTTTCACACCTTTTACACATTCAATCAACCTAAAAATTTATTTTTGGTACACATTGAGGACAATGTGTAATTTAAGTGTGGGGGGGATGTTAAAACCTTGAATCTTGCAAGTCCTAAATACAAGCCTTACACAAAACTCTATTGGAACCGCTAATCACCCTAAATTTTTTTTCAAAAAAAAATTATTTTTTTTACTTGTCTAGGTTTAACTCGGGAAATTCAAGTTCTAAAAAAGGTTATATTTTTACGAATTTACAACCGATAGCGTCGTGATAAAAAGAACCAACATAAGAAAATTATGAAAAGGCATGACAAGCTTAGTTAAAATTTAATTATATATACTTGATCACATAAACACCCATTCCCACAAAAGTGAGTTTTGAGCCTTTATTGAGCAAACACTTACATATCATTTGACTAAATGCTCATTTTCGTTTCTTGTGTGAATAGCCGCTTGGTTCTTATGACTCTAGAACTTGCCATGACGATACATTCCCGGTCCTTACCAACCTAAACCCGAGTAAGTAAATGATGGAGGCATTAGGACTAACCCTTTTTTATTTCTACACTATTATTTTTCTTTTTTTTTACCACCTACCCAAAATCCCCCTAGTTAGCCCCTTTGAGCCTAAACCTTTTCATTTCATAACCCAAACCAAACACCCTTTTTACCCACCAAAACCTTTTTCATTTTTACCCCTTTGTTTTAGTAACAAGTTCGATTTTTCGTATGACTTTTCAAAAAAAAAAAAAAAAATCTTGTGTTGATGATGAAGCAAAAGAAAATAAACAAACAAGTTCATCAAAAATAACTTTGTTTGAATAATAGCTTCATCAAAATAAAAGTTTAAAAATATATATATATATATATATATAGAAAGTCTTACGAAAACCGAAATTTGTTACGCTTTTCGCCTTTTTCTACTAACCATTAACCACCAACCCAACCACCTACCTTTAACCCAAGCCTAACCCTTCACCCACAAAGTCCTCTTGATATTTACAAAGGTATATAAGTTAGAAAGGAGGGGGATTGATTGCTTGGCAAGCCTATGGTAGAAGTAAGTTCCATGCCGCTCTCGAGTGATCCACAAAAATACATTTTCGGCCGAGTGTTGAGTGATCCCCGTGAGGTATGTGAACTTGTATATAAATAGAATTTTAAAGAGGCATGTTATGCCATAATAAGTAATTTATCTTATGAAAAGTTTTAAATAAATCATGACGAATAAGATTGTAAAAAAATAAAAATAAAATTAAATAAAGAATCTTGGAAATCCTGACACTCTACGACAAGCCCAAAAACCTTCTTCTCTACCCATTCCATTTGGGAGTGTAATAGCCACATGTTAAAGAGTTTTGCTTGAGGACAAGCAAAGATTCAAGTGTGGGGGTATTTGATGTGCTCAAAATGTAACATATAAATTTCATCAATTGTGGCATAAAACTAACCCTTTTTTAGTACTAATGTTGGAAAAAGTGTGCTTCTGTCTTCCTTTTGTATTTTCAGGATTAAATGAGCTCAAATTAACAAAAGAAGCAAAAAGACATCAAAATCTAACATAAATACAAGAAAAGGAACAAGACGTGACATGCCCGACCCCACGACAGCATCTTCCCAAGTAAAACAAGAGATCAGAAGACTGAACACGCCCTGTGCTCAGCCTGCACGGGGGCGTGCCCAAGTGTCAGCAAAAAAGACAAAGTGGTAGAAGCTTCTATTGCCCACCACGGGGCCGTGCTCAGCGGACACGGGGCCGTGGTCAACTATAAGATTCGCACAATCCAGCAAATCTGCATAGTACAAAGATTCTTCTGCACCACGGGGCTGTGGAATTAGCTAACACCCTAACTGATGAACTGGTGCGCACAAGAGATGATAACAGGAAAAAGGAACTGGCTCAGAAAATTACCCAAGGCTTTCGTACGGGTAATAATAACAACTTCAAAAGAAGAGGAACATGGCAATCTTCAAACTTGCCATTCTGCAAGAATTGCCGAAAGAAACATTATGGCAGATGTAATGTGACTTGCAACTTTTGCAAAGCCATAGGACATCGTGAAGAAGACTGCTGAAGGAAAACCATCCTATAACTGTGGAGAAGCTGGGCATTTCAAAACAGAATGTCCTAAAATGGTCAAACCAGCAGACAACAAAGCCAAGATAGCCGACGGAGCTACCAAGAAGAATGTTCGAGCCTTTCAGTTAACTACTCAGGAAGCCGAGATGATTCCTAATGTGATAGCTGGTACGTTCATAGTTCACAACATTTACGCAAAAGTATTATTTGACTCTGGTGCAAACCAAAGTTTTATAAATACTTCATTCTGCCAAGCTCTTAATTTACCTTTAACCCAACTTAAGCAGATTTTTACAGTCGAAACGGCAGACGGAAATTCTGTTAGCATAGATAAAGTTTTGCAAAAGGAAAATATAGAACTCTTAGGTCATAAATTCTTTGCAAACCTATTACCTATGAAATTAGCCGAATTTGATGTTGTGTTAGGAATGGATTGGTTAGTAGCCAACCATGCTCGAATTCTTTGTGATAAGAATTCCATAGAAATTCAGGCACCCATTGGAGAAGTAATTATGATTACAGGAGATAAACCACGTAAGCCCATGAAGTTCATATCAGTAATGAAAGTTGCTAGTTATGAACGAAAGCAAGGAATAGTATATATGATTTCAGTAATCATTAATACTAAGGGTAAAGAACTTAAGGAAATTCCTGTAGTCTCAGAATACCTAGATGTATTTCCAGAAGATTTACCAGGGTTACCACCAGATAGGGAGGTAGAATTTAGAATTCATTTAATTCCAGGAACTACACCGATAGCCAAGGCACCTTATCGGTTAGCACCCACAGAAATGCTATAACTGAAAAAGCAATTAGATGAATTACTAAGTAAAGGATTCATACAACCTAGTTCATCCCCGTGGGGAGCACCAGTGTTGTTTGTGAAAAAAGAAGGATGGTTCCATGAGAATGTGTATCGATTATAGAGAATTAAATAAGGTTACAATTAAGAATCGATACCCATTACCTAGGATTGATGATCTTTTCGATCAACTTCAAGGAGCTAGATATTTTTCTAAGATAGATTTACGCTCCGGATATCATCAGTTGAAGGTACAAGAAAAAGACATACCTAAAACTGCTTTCAGAACTATGTATGGTCATTACGAGTTTACAGTCATGCCCTTCGGATTAACAAATGCACCTGCAGCATTCATGGACATGATGAATAGGATCTGTAAACCGTATTTGGATAAATTTGTAATTGTTTTCATAGACGATATACTTATTTATTCCAAAAGTCAGGATGAGCATTGTCAGCACTTGCATGTACTCTTAACTTTGTTAAGAAAAGAAAAACTGTACGCCAAATTCTCGAAGTGTGAATTTTGGTTGCAAGAATTGCAATTTTTAGGACACATGGTGAATCACGAAGGGATTCATGTAGACCCTGCTAAGATAGAGGCAATTACCAAATGGAAGGTTCCACAATCCTCAATGGATATTAGAAGTTTTATAGGTTTAGTTGGATACTATAGACGGTTTATTAAGGATTTTTCCAAAATAGTTGTACCATTAACTAAGCTAACCTGTAAAGCAGTTAAGTTTGAATGGGGACCTAAACAAGAAGAAGCCTTTAGAATCTTAAAACAGAAATTAACCAATGCTCCAATCCTAGCCTTACCGGAAGGGACTGAAGATTTTGAAGTATACTGTGATGCTTCAAAACTAGGATTAGGATGTGTGCTTATGCAACGCAAGAAGGTAATTGCGTATGCATCAAGGCAATTGAAAAAACACGAAGAAAACTATACGACTCATGACTTAGAATTAGGAGCTGTAATTTTTGCCCTTAAGATTTGGAGACATTATCTGTACGGAAGCAAGTTTACTGTCTATACAGATCATAAGAGTTTAAGATATATGATGTGTTCAAAATGTAACATATAAATTTCATCAATTGTGGCATAAAACTAACCCTTTTTTAGTACTAATGTTGGAAAAAGTGTGCTTTTGTCTTCCTTTTGTATTTTCAGGATTAAATGAGCTCAAATTAACAAAAGAAGCAAAAAGACATCAAAATCTAACATAAATACAAGAAAAGGAACAAGACGTGACATGCCCGACCCCACGACAGCATCTTCCCATGCAAAACAAGAGATCAGAAGACTGAACACGCCCCGTGCTCAGCCAGCACGGGGGAGTGCCCAAGTGTCAGCAGAAAATACAAAGTGGTAGAAGCTTCTATTGCCCACCACGGGGCCATGCTCAGCGGACACGGGGCCGTGGTCAACTATAAGATTCGCACAATCCAGCAAATCTGCATAGTACAAAGATTCTTCTGCACCACGGGGTCGTGCTCAGCGGACACGGGGGCGTGGTCAACTAAAAAGACAAAACTACATTAAATGAAGAAAGAGAAGGATGTGGACACGGGGCCGTGCCCACTGGATACGGGGCCGTGCCCGAGCTTCTGTTCAGCCTATAAATAGGAGTGCTTGGCTCAAGCTCAAACCATCTCTTGGCACACCACCTCTCTCACACTTCACCCACCACCCACCACCACCATAACACCATCATCCACCACCATCATCCATTGTCCATCGTAGAGTGTGTGAGTCGTCTCGGGATCCAAGATTGATCGTAAGAGTTATTGACAATCAAGGCCATGTTTGCCTAAGTCTCTTACATCACTTGGTGAAGACAAAGTGTCTAGTGTAATACTTTTTATTTCTAATCTTTTGCACTTTTTACTTGTTATTGTATTAATGACTTTAATAACTAGTTGCCTATGTTGAAGGTGATCTTTCTATATCGTTTGTCCGTGGTGTCTTGGCATTATTTTACTGTCTATATAAAATAAAAGATTTTCACCATTCATATCTCCACGGTCTATATAGAGGTATATTGGCTACCTGGTCGGGGGTTAAGGGAACGGTTTGGTAAAGGTCTTGCCATTGTTCAGCGTTTAGAGGTCCTGCAATGGACCTGGGTCAAATTTAGTAGGACCTCCTTCAATACTTAACGGTATTGGATGGCGGGGGTCCAAACTCTTTGATCCCCTCATAAGTTAACTACTATTAATACTATAACCCGGCTATTTAGGACTGTATCCCTGCTGACTCAGACTACTTAGTCGAGGGTAACGTCACCTCCAAAAGAGGGGCCTACCATAATTTGCATTAATAACTTAATTAATTATCTTTCAATAATTCACCCTTTTAGGATTGTATCCTTGCTGACTCAAACTACTGGGGTGAGGGTAACGTCACCTTCAAAAGAGGGGCCTACTACAATAACTAAGATAATCTCTTAAAATAGTGCAAATGTGCGGAAATAATCAAAGGTTACACTAGATACGAGTCGGAACCAAGT
>CM060434.1:37500-42500 GCA_030545235.1 Helianthus tuberosus | reverse complement strand
TTGAGGATGATATGCAGTGCTTAAATTTAGTCGAGTTCCCATAGCTTGCTGGAAACTTTTCCAGAAATGGGAAGTGAAACGACTATCTCTATCTGATACAATGGAGAGTGGGACTCCATGCAAAGATACCACTTCGTCTACGTACAACTTGGCTAGTTTTTCCATACTAAAGGTTTCCTTCATTGGTAGAAAATGAGCTGATTTGGTTAATCGATCCACAATTACCCAAATCGCATCATTACCTTTTCTGGTCTTGGGTAACTTAGTAACAAAATCCATTGTTATGAGTTCCCATTTCCATACAGGCATTTCTAATTGTTGTAGTAGTCCTGAAGGTTTCTGATGTTCGGCCTTAACTTGTGAACAAGTAAGACATTTAGATACATATTCAGCTATATCCTTCTTCATTCCTATCCACCAGAAATTCTTTCTTAAATCTTGATACATCTTATTGTTTCCAGGGTGCATAGTATACCTAGATTTATGGGCTTCTTCTAAAATCTTATTTCTTAATTCTCCTTGTTTAGGTACCCAAATTCGTTTCTTGTGGAATCTCCAAATTCCATCATTTCCTTGCTCTAGTTCTTTTATATAACCTTTCATTCCTTCAGCATCGTCCTTGATTGCTGTTTCCTGAAATTTCTTTAATTGTTCCATTAAATCTACTTGTAGATTTAATCTAAGAGCACGGACTCGCTTTTGTTTTTCATGATACTTACGACTTAAGGCATCTGCAACTATGTTTGCCTTTCCTTCATGATATTGAATATCACAGTCGTAATCGCTTAGAACTTCCATCCATCTTCTTTGCCTCATATTTAATTCTTTCTGCCCAAATATATACCTCAAACTTTTATGATCTGTATAGACAGTAAACTTACTTCCGTACATATAATGTCTCCAAATTTTCAAGGCAAAAATTATGGCTCCTAATTCTAAGTCATGAGTCGTATAATTTTCCTTATGCTTTTTCAACTTCTGGGAAGCATACGCAATTACCTTCTTGCGTTGCATCAATACACATCCATATCCTAATTTTGAAGCATCATAGTATATTTCAAAATCTTCTGTTCCTTCGGGTAATGCTAAAATTGGAGCATTCGTCAATCGATGCTTTAAAATCTTAAAAGCTTCTTCTTGCCTATGTCCCCATTCAAACTTAGTGGCTTTACAGGTTAACTTAGTCAAAGGTACAGCTACCTTAGAGAAATCCTTAATAAATCGTCTGTAGTATCCGGCTAAGCCTAGAAAACTTCTAATTTCCATAGCTGTTTGTGGGACCTTCCATTTAGTAATTGCTTCTATTTTAGCAGGATCTACGTGAATTCCTTCATGATTCACCATGTGACCTAAAAATTGCACTTCCTTTAACCAAAATTCACACTTGGAGAATTTTGCATAAAGTTTTTCCTTTCTTAACAAAGTTATTTCCTTTCTTAACAAAGTTAAGAGTGCATGCAAATGTTTGCAATGTTCTTCCTGACTTTTGGAATAAATAAGTATATCGTCGATGAATACGATTACAAATTTATCCAAGTATGGTTTACAGATTCGATTCATCATGTCCATAAATGTTGCTGGGGAATTTGTTAGTCCAAAGGGCATGACTGTAAACTCATAATGGCCATACCTAGTTCTGAAAGCAGTTTTAGGTATGTCTTCTTCTTGTACTTTTAACTGGTGATATCTGGATCTTAAGTCTATCTTATAAAAATACCTAGCGCCTTGAAGTTGATCAAAAAGATCATCAATCCTAGGTAATGGGTATCGATTCTTAATTGTAACTTTATTTAGTTCTCTATAATCAATACACATTCTCATTTATCCATCTTTCTTTTTCACAAACAACACTGGTGCTCCCCAAGGGGATGAACTAGGTTGTATAAATCCTTTGCTTAATAATTCATCTAACTGCTTTTTCAATTCTAGCATTTTGGTGGGTGCTAATCGATAAGGTGCCTTAGCTATTGGTGTAGTACCCGGAATTAGATGAATTCTAAACTCTACTTCCCTATCTGGTGGTAACCCAGGTAATTCTTCTGGAAAGATGTCTGGGTATTCTGAAACTATAGGGATGTCTGGGAGTTCCTTACTTTTAGTGTTAATGATTACTGAAATCATATACACCATTCCTTGCTTTCGTTCATAACTAGCAACTTTCATTACTGATATGAACTTTAGTGGCTTTCGTGGTTTATCTCCGGTAATTAAAATTACCTCTCCTGTGGGTGTACGGATTTCTACGGAATTCTTGTCACAAAGGATTCGAGCATGGTTGGCTATTAACCAATCCATTCCTAACACTACATCGAATCCGGCTAACTTCATAGGTAACAGGTTTGCGGAAAACTTATGACCTAACAGTTCTATCTTACCTTCTTGCAAAACCCTATTTATGTTAACAGAATTTCCGTCTGCCGTTTCGACTGTAAAAATTTGCCTAAGGGTGGTTAAAGGTAAATTAAGAGCTTGGCAAAATGAAGTATTGATAAAACTTTGGTTTGCACCAGAGTCAAATAATACTTTTGCATAAACGTCGTGGACCAAGAACGTACCAGCTATAACGTCAGGGATCAGTTCGGCTTCCTGAGTGGTTAGCTGGAATGCTCGGACATTCTTCTTAGTAGCTCCGTCGGCAGTCTTGGATTTGTTATCTGCTAGCTTGACTAATTTAGGACATTCTGGTCTAAAATGTCCTGTTTCTCCGCAATTATAGCAGACTCTTGTTTTCTTTCTGCATTCTTCTTCGTGATGTCCTGCCATTTTGCAGAAGTTGCAGATTACATTACATTTTCAAAAATGATTCTTTTTGCAATTTCTGCAAAAAGGTGGTTGTGCAGATTGTCTCCTTCCTCTTTTCTTGAACCTATTATTATCATTACCCACACGAAATCCTTGGGTAATCTTTTGAGCCAATTCCTTCTTTCGATCTTCTTCTCTTGTACGCACCAGTTCATCAGTTAGGGTATTAGCTAATTCCACAGCATCGTCAATGGTGCGAGGTATCGCAGCTTTAACGATATTGCGAATTTCACTAATCAATCCCCAAATGTAGCGAGAAATGAGTACCGGTTCTGACGAAGCCAGTGTAGGTACCACTCGAGCATATTCAAAGAATGTCGAAGTATAACCGCGACACTCTACGCCTACCATACGATGGTTTAGGAACTTATTTGCCATTTGTTCTTTTTCATATTCAGGACAGTATTTTCTTTCTACAAGAATTTTAAATTCTTCCCAGTTCATAGCATATGCCATCCTTCTTCCTTTTGCTTGTAGCACCGGGTTCCACCACTCTAGTGCCCCTTCTTTAAATAAATTTGACGCATACATAACTTGATCTTTTTCGGAACACTTACTTATTGCAATTACTGCTTCAGTTTTCTCTAACCAACGCAGTACTGCAGTTGCTCCTTCGTTACCCGCAAATTCAGCAGGTTTGCAAGCAAGAAATTCTTTGAAAGTGCAACCAGGCGTTGCGGCTTTCATTTTCTTAGGAGGTGGAGCCTGTAGTGGATTATTATTGTCATGATTGCCGCCTCCATTTACACTATGACTAAAATTATCTTCCTGAGTACGTTTACTAGGAACGATTTGTTGCGGTTCTATTGGATTTTTAACAGCAGCAACGAATGCTGGAATAGCATTGGCTATCCCTTGTGCAACAATATTTTCAATATCTTGTCTAGTCATATACTGGTTTTCCTGATTTTGTTCAGATTGATTCCCTTCATTAACTGGTTCATTATTAGCGTTTTCCATCTGATAATTAGTATAAATATAACTATTAGTATCAAATAATTGTAAATAAAGCAATTTACACAGAATCACATAAAATCTTATAACACATATATATATTCAAAATCGTCGATGTTTCGACTTCTATTTTTGCTTTATATTTCATATAGTCATCCATACACACTGTTTATCTTACAATGTTTTATTTCCCATTTTACAGAGTTATATTTAGCTATTATTATTATTATTATTATTATTATTATTATTATTATTATTATTATTATTATTATACAGACATTCTTCCCAACCCCACTTTTCTTTGATCAACTAGCAGTTTAGTAGCGACGCTCCCTTTCGTCGTATTTCCAGGAAATTTGCTCCCCCATTTCCCGGATCCTATTCCCTGTACTTATCAACTCTTCACCGTACTGACGGAGTTCGGCTAAGTTTTCGTTACTCATTGGAGGATTGGGGATAGGGTCTGGCTCCCACTGTGGAAGGAAAGAATAAGGACTGTTGACAATATTTTGGAATGGCCAGTCATTTGTCCACCATTCTTCCAATTGACCTAAAGGTCGAGTGTGGATTATTGGGTTTGGAATAGCTGGTTCCAGATTGACAGGAAGTTGGGTTTCTAGGTAAGGATATAGATTATTATGGATAGGGCTAATGACATCACAATTTGCCAGTAGACGGTCGATTTCGTCTTGAAATGTGATTTCTTCAGCTTGTCTAGAATTCTCTCCAATTTCTATTCCTTTTTGTTTATAATCTTTCCTGATCTCTATCTCTGCTGGATTTGAACTTTCTCCGATTTCGATTCCTTTTCCTTTGTCTATAGGGTTTTCTATTTTAGGGAGTTTCCTAGTAGCTGGCTTTCTCATGCGTACTTTCCTCCATCCTACATATCTTCTCTTCTTTTTAAGTTTTGCTTTTTCCAGCGGTGGAGCTTGGAATTCCAGGGGTTCCTCTATGTCAGCAATATAACCAGTAAAGTCGTGGGAGACTTCAATTGGTACTGGGTAGAGGTTGAGATTCTGAAATGCTTCAGATATCTCACTCATGCTGGACAGCATATATGCAAAATGCACAAAAATGCTAAGTTAAAACTTTGGAACAAAGTTAAACAAATAAACATTAAAGTTTATTGCATACGGATTTTGTACAAAAGACTACAGGAAAGTGAACACACTATAATTTATTTATTTACTGGGTATTAATTTTCTACTAGACCAGGCTTATTAAAAATTTAGAGATTTGCA
>CM060434.1:10000-32500 GCA_030545235.1 Helianthus tuberosus | reverse complement strand
AAAGGAATCATAACATTACCTAAAGACCAAAGAAGAGGGTAAGAGCAAGCCACCAGATAACTTCTAGAACAACTACTCGGTTTAACTACACATACCCCCCTTATAACTCCAACCCAACCCAGCAGATGCCCAGCCCATCCAATCTGACTACAACAACAATCCCCAACCCACAGACCCTCCCCCCTAACAGCTGCAAAGAACAGCCCAGTAAGCCTGCCCAACCCAATACCACCCAGCCACAAACCAGGAAAAAATTTATTAACCGTGAGGGTAAAGAGGAGAAAGGATTTTATAATTTGTGTGTAGTCAATCTCATCTCTATGAGAGGACTCTCTCAATAATAACCCAATAAGCGTAAAAAAGAAAAAACCCTTCACCCACCAGCTCCTCTCTGCAGAATAAACACGAGGCTGCATCATTTAGACAGGATTTATAGCTTGAGCCGAAAGGTTCCATGGGTCTTCAGGCAACTCCCAGACACGAGCAGCGTGTACAGTAGCTGCTGTCTTGGCCATCTTAATGCTCAGGAGCCTGAGACGGACAGCATCCTTAATCAACATAAGCAATTCCTCAGCAGGTCTAGCCCGGGGTTCATGGATTCTGAGGTTCCGTTCCTGCCAGATGTAATACACAGCCGCTCCCAAGGTTAGCCTGTTTATAACACTCCAGATAGAGCTCGTACCAGGCAACATACACATATGATTCACTACAAGGGGCCAACTACTAGGAGCATCTCCTAATTTAGTCAGAGCCTTCAAATTCTCCCATATTGTTCTAGAAAACGGGCAGTCAAAGAATAAGTGAGGGATAGAGTGTCACACCCCAACCGATGGCGGAATCATCGGGGCGCGGCACTGAGCGAAACAGGTTGTCCAGAAGTTTCCATAACAACTATCATTACCATTCAATTTAAATTAACATGTCCCATACCATGTCTCAAATAGTAAAACAAGTTATTACAGACAAAAACTAAACAAATATTCTGTTCCGACAACTCAGATTTAAACATGACGATTTATTTATTGGTTTCTAAGACTCCAGTTCCTAGCTTCGATTTCATCATAGCCCGAGAAGCATATAAACAACCTAGGCACCTGTCACATACGTTAAAATAATGTCAATACATAAAATGTAAAGGTGAGCATACAAGTTTGATAATAGCATATAGAGTTCGAATTCGTTTACGCATAACCAGCACGTACACATAGTGAAATGAAGCACGTTAGTTATCGACATAGATCCATCGATACCAATGACTGCGGGTTGACTGCCCGAGGCAGTTCGCAATACACGATTACCACTGTAATCCATGCAAGTAAAAGATCCTTAACAACCCCCGTGGAAACGGGTGCTGAGTCCAAACTATAGTACTATCGTTGCTAAGGCAGGTAGACAGCATTCCATGTGTAAACATAACAAACAAGCATTCATAAGCCACGTATAACATGCAATAATGGTTAAGCGTTAAAATAGCTTGAGTAGTGTGATAGTTGTAGTTTGAATAGTTGTAACGTATGTAACACCCAAAAGTGCTAAAGCAAAAAGGGTTCGAGTATACTCACAGCGATATGGATTGAAGGGAGCGCTTTACAGCGAGTACGATTAGCCTGAATAGATTTGATAACGTAGCGATAAGTGACGCGTAAAACAGTACAAGTGAGAGTGGGTAGGAGGACTGATCGTGCGGATCAGTCATCCGTGCGTAGAAGTCATCCGTGCGCATGATCTATCCGTACGGATGGTGATGCGTGCGGATGGTGTTCCATCCGGACTGGTCATCCGTGCGTGTGACTGTCCGTGCGGGTGGCAACCCGTGCGGACGAGTTATACGTGCGGACGACTTACCCGTACGGTTAGATTGTTTGTGTGGATAAACGTTCTAGTGGATTGTTTCTTCCTAAGATGTGTTTGTGTATGATGGCTTGTGCTTTGGAGTTTTCGTTGTAGCATTTAGAAAACACCAAAGTGTTTCTACCTTTCAAGCCGGCCGCGCGGACGGTGGTCCGTGCGTGTGGCAGTCCGTGCGGACAGCCTGTGCGCGCGGGCAGAGTCAATCCGTCCGGATAGCCCGTCCGTGCGCACGGCTTGGCCGTGCGGGTGGGGTTTGTTTGATTTTCATTTTAAGGCCTTAGTATCTCATGATCCGATGAGTAATCCATTCAGAGGTCGTCTGTCCGGATTGCTCGTTCGTCGATACTCAAACCTCGCTTGGAAAGTTGGTCCCAAGGGTAGTCCGTACGGGTGGCAACCCGTGCGTATGACCTGTGCGTGCGGATGGTAATCCGTGCGCACAGCTTGTCCGTGCGGGTGGCTAGTCCGTGCGGGTAGCCTGTCCGTGCGGACAACTGCTCCGGTTGTTCCGTTCGTCTACACTTGGTTTCTGTTGTCGTTTATCGAGACGTTCTGATTACGTGGCAACCACTTGGAGTTGTGTTCTCACCCGCGTGACTAGACCGGTTAGGAACCACCCTAACTCGGCCTGCCGGCGACTCAGAACGGTCGTCCCGGTTAACCCCGGAATCAGTTGTCTAGGGTACAACTCCAGATCTGGAACTAGGGTATCACTATTGACGAGCAAAACACTAGGACTGATCGGATTTGCACCGGTTTTAAGGGTAAAAGAAGGAGAGAACATTAGATTTATTTCTTTCAACTCTTTTATCCTTAGAAAAGTCTAGATCTAGGTGGAAACATTGTAAAAACTTGTAGGAATCGTTTGGATCTGAGATATTCTTGATGAAATGAGGCCTAGCATGAAGTTCTTACGAACTTCATGGTGACGTCACCCATGATTACCTCAAATCCGGATGATTTCATGGTTAAAATTAAAGATTCGAAAGATAGAAGTGTGTAGAATCGTGTAGTGAATAAAGATGTACAAGAATCAGTGCGAGATCTTACCTGGATTGAAGGAAATCTGAGGAAAAGGTGAGGAGTGCGTGTGGTTCGGACGTCACTTGCCAAAAGTGGAAAAAGTGGAGAGTGACCCGTGTATTTATAGGATGCCAAAAAGGGAAAGGGAGTGAGCCGTGCGCACAGCACGCACCCGGGCAGGTTATCCGCGCGGGCTGGCCACCCGTGCGGACTGGCAATCCGTGCGGATTGGCCATCCGTGCGGATGGGCCATCCGTGCGGATGCCACCACCTTGGGCGAGCTCGATGCGATGTTGGTTCGGCTCGGATTTACGAGCGGTTCGATAGGGTTTCCTAATTCAAATTACTTTCAGTCCCAACTACTTCTTATACGGTTCGATTCGGGATTCGAGTTCGGGTTCGATCGTATTCGAGTTAGACTTCGAGTTCGATTGAGTTCGCTTGATTATCACCACACAACATAAAATAAACATGCACAAGTAACACGTTAGGCACACACACACGTATAACTGACAAATAACATACGAAGTTCGAGTTACGATTTAGTGTCGATTTGACTAGCTTGCTTGATTATCTTTATCGCATTGTTACTTCCTACCGTTCACAGTCGTAGATCGATCGAAATATGATTGGTGAGGCTTGATTATTGTAATGTACAACATGTACTCCACATAATCTAAATATAATAGAAACAATTCTACGAGTCACGTCGCGCGAATTCGGTCGTTGACTTTGACCTTGACTTTGACTTTCACTCGTGAAAACACGGGGTGTTACAGCCTCCCCTTGTTTAGGAAATTTCGTCCCGAAATTAAGCCGGAAGCTGTAACTAATTCGTGATTCGCGTGTGGAGAATCGCCAAATTAGCCAGGATTTCACGGTTTGAGAGGAATCTTTTTCAAATTATTTTGATCGCGCTGATCAAACAACAAGATTCGTACCAGATTTCATTGTATACAGATCTCAATTCGCATCAGATTCGATAAAGTTCTTCAAAATCTTTTTCTTTTTCTTTCAAAACCTTGATCATTGTGGGTTCTAATTTGAATTTGCTTCGGTTGCGATCCGTCTCGTACGACGTGCGGAATCCGTGAACGGTCGTGACCAAACACACAAGCAGCAATATAAATTGTGATTCTATTGATTAGGTTCCGTTTTGATCCGTTTCGATTGCTATTCCGACTCGTACGACGTGCGAAATCCGTGCTCGAGTGAGATCGAACAGACAAGAACGTACAATTTTAACGTGATTCAATAGATTCGTAGGACGTGTACAAGCTTCCTCTCTCTAGCTTCTCTTATTTACAATCTTCATTAGTTTCGACGGTTTCTGCTGGCTTCCATACATATTGTCATATTTCAAATTCTCTGAAATCTCTCTCGAATACTCTCTTTTTAGCTGGACGTTGCTTCTTCGTTAAACAGCTGTGGATACTTTGCCTTCATGTCGCTTTCGAGTTCCCAAGTGAACTCCGCGCCTTGTTTGCCTTCCCACCGGACTTTCACAATGGGAATGCGTGAGCGCCTGAGTTCTTTGGTTTGGCGATCCATGATTTCGACAGGCTTTTCCACGAAGTGCAATGTTTCGTTCACTCGTAGATCGTCTAGAGGAACCTGTTTGGCTGGTTCGTAGATGGTCTTTCGGAGGTTTGACACGTGGAAGATCGGATGGACATTGCTAAGTTCTTCCGGTAATTCGAGTCTGTAGGCGACTTTTCCGATCCTTTCCAGAATCTTAAAAGGTCCCACATACCGAGGCGCTAGCTTCCCCTTTTTGCCAAATCGGACGACACCCCTCCAAGGTGATACCTTTAGGAGTACGTAGTCACCAATGCCATACTCGCGGTGCTTGCGCTTTTTATCGGCGAGAAGCTTCTGTCTATCTCGAGCCTTCGCTAGGTTGTCCCGAATTTGGAAGATTTTGTCTGTCGTTTCTTGTAGTAGCTCCGGACCGGTTAGTTGCGAGTGACCGATCTCGTGCCACACAATAGGCGATCGACATCTTCTTCCGTATAAGGCTTCGAAAGGAGCCATCTGGATGCTAGCCTGGTAGCTGTTGTTGTACGAGAATTCGACTAACGGAAGGTGTCTATCCCGATTACCACCAAAATCTAAAACACATGAACGGAGCATGTCTTCAAGCGTACGAATCGTTCTCTCGCTCTGACCGTCGGTTTGTGGGTGGAATGCAGTACTTAGATTGAGCGTCGTACCTAATGCCGTTTGAAACGTTCCCCACAATCGTGACGTAAATCGAGCATCACGGTCAGAGATGATGTCACGAGGCGTACCATGTCGACAAATGATCTCGTCGGTGTAGATTCGGGCTAATCGTTCCACCTTGTAGTCCTCTCGTATTGGCAGAAAGTGGGCGGATTTGGTCAAACGGTCAATGATAACCCAAATGCTGTCGTGACCTGATGACGTGGTTGGAAGCTTGGTTACAAAATCCATAGCTATGCTCTCCCACTTCCACATGGGGATTGGAGGTTGTTCGAGCAAGCCAGAGGGTCGTTGATGTTCGGCCTTGACCCTAGCACAGGTTAGGCATCTTCCGACGTAGAGAGCGATATCCCGCTTCATACCCGGCCACCAGTACCTATATCGAAGGTCATGATACATCTTGTCAGCACCGGGATGAATAGAGTATCGGGATTTGTGGGCTTCGTCCATGATGATTTGTCGCAGGTTGGTTCGCTTGGGAATCCAGATTTTGTCTAGGAAATGGAATATCCCGTTTGGTTTGCTCACAAGTTGGGCTCCGTCGTGGTAGATTCTCTCTTTCTTCAGGGTGCGCTCGTTGAAACATGCATGCTGGGCGTCGCGAATAAGAGCTTCGAGATTGTGCTGGGCTTGGACATTTCGAGTGCTAAGCAGATAACTTCGTCTGCTAAGTGCGTCGGCAACAACATTTGCTTTGCCTGGGTGATAACGAATCTCGCAGTCGTAATCGTTGAGAAGTTCTACCCATCGGCGTTGACGCATATTTAGTTCCCTCTGATTAAAAATGTGTTGTAGGCTCTTGTGATCGGTGAAGATCGTACACTTGGTACCATACAGCTAGTGTCGCCAAATCTTTAATGCAAAGACAACTGCGCCTAGTTCGAGGTCGTGGGTTGTATAGTTCTTCTCGTGGATTTTGAGCTGGCGGGATGCGTAAGCAATAACTTTGTCTCGTTGCATTAAGACACAACCGAGACCAAGGTTAGAAGCATCACAGTAGACAATGAAATTATCGTTTCCGTCGGGTAGCGTGAGAACAGGGGCATTGCAAAGCATGTATTTGAGGGTTCGAAAGGCAGACTCTTGTTTGATTCCCCAGAAAAAGGGCTGGTCTTTATGAGTGAGAGAAGTGAGTGGTACGGCAATCTTCGAGAATCCTTCGATGAATCGTCGATAATAGCCCGCCAGTCCGAGAAAGGAACGGACTTCAGTCGGGTTCTTAGGCGTAACCCAGCTCTTAACAGCTTCAATCTTCGCAGGATCGACGTGAATGCCCTGACTATTCACGATGTGACCCAGAAATTGAACCTCCCCCAGCCAAAATTCGCACTTGGAGAATTTGGCGTAGAGTTGGTTTCCCTGAAGTAACTCGAGAACCAAACGTAGATGCTGCGCGTGTTCGGATCTCGTTTTGGAATAGGTCAAGACATCGTCGATGAACACGATGACGAAACGGTCAAGATACGGTTTACACACTCGATTCATCAGATCCATGAAAACTGCTGGTGCATTGGTCAGGCCAAAAGGCATGACAACGAATTCATAATGGCCGTAACGAGTGCGAAACGCTGTTTTGGGAATATCCTCCTCCTGTATACGTAGCTGATGATATCCGGAACGCAGGTCGATCTTCGAGAAACACGTAGCGCCCTGTAGTTGATCAAACAAATCGTCGATCCGAGGCAGAGGGTAGCGATTCTTGATAGTCAACTTATTCAATTCCCGGTAATCGATGCACATCCGGAACGTCCCATCCTTCTTTTTGACGAAAAGGACTGGTGCGCCCCACGGAGAGGTGCTCGGGCGAATAAAGCCTTTTTCAAGCAATTCTTGGAGTTGGGTTGAGAGTTCACGCATTTCGGACGGCGCAAGTCGGTAGGGAGCTCTGGCAACAGGATTCGCTCCGGGAATAAGGTCGATGCGAAAATCGATATCACGCTTTGGAGGTAGTCCGGGAAGATCCTCGGGAAAGACTCGAGGAAATTCTCGAACCACTGGAACGTCCTTCACTTTCTTCTTCTCTTTCTTTTCCTTCTCCGCTGCTACGACATGAGCCAAGAAGGCCCTGTACTCCTTACGGAGATACTTGCTGGCTTGTAGGCATGATATAAGTTTGAGACCCTTCGAAGTAGTATCTCCATAGACGCACAATGAATCACCGTTGGCGAGGGAAAAACGAATCATTTTATCGAAGCACACAACTTCGGCATGGTTTTCACGAAGAAAGTC
Organism: Helianthus tuberosus; assembly: GCA_030545235.1. Classification (NCBI taxonomy): domain Eukaryota; kingdom Viridiplantae; phylum Streptophyta; class Magnoliopsida; order Asterales; family Asteraceae; genus Helianthus; species Helianthus tuberosus. The sequence continues at coordinate 25,174 of CM060434.1, read as the reverse complement.
CATGCCTACTATGACATCAAAGCTTCCTAGTTGCATTGGGATGAGATCGATTGAGAAGATGTGATTGTTGAGCTCGAGTGTGCAATCACGAATAACAGTGTTTACAGCGACGGTTCTTCCTGTAGCGACTTCAACTTCGAATGCAGAGGAGAGTCGAGAACGTTTACGACTAAGGAGTTTCTCAAACTCGAGTGACACAAAGCAATTATCGGCTCCAGTATCAAACAAACATGAAGCATAAATACCATTCACAAGGAACGTACCATTGACCACGTTGTTGTCGGCCTGGGCTTGACGCACGTTGAGATTGAAAGTTCTGGCACGTGCGGCCTGTTGCTGCTGCTGTTGCTGTTGCTGTGGTTGCTGCTGTTGCTGCTGGGGTTCTTGCTTCACCACCCTGTTCGGGCACATGTTGGCGAAATGGTTCGGGTCGCCACATGTGAAGCATGCTCTGGCTTTGACTGCGGGTGCCGGAGGCGCTTGTTGACCCTGTGGGGCAGTGAGTAGAGCTTGATTGGCAGGAGCTTGACGAATACGGCAGTTGGCAGTGAAGTGGCCGTAGACGTTGCAATGAGCACAGAAGCGGCATTGAATAGTAGTTGGATGATGATAGGTGCAAGTAGGGCAGAGTGGGTGTGGTCCAGTATATGCACGCTTTGCAGGCGGTGCATTGGCCACAGGCGCCACTACTTGACGCTGTTGAACAGGTGCCGTTTGGATCGGTGCAGCAGTAATCGCACAGTTCTTGTTGGTGGAGTTGTTCTTTCTCTTGTTCTTTCTCTTGTTGCCTGAGGACGTGGGTTCAGCAGTTGGTGTAGCAGCAGTGGCTTGATGTAGATGCTTGGAGGTCTTATCCCACATCCCAGCCTTGACCCTTTTGTCATTGATTTCAGCGGCCAGCAGATAGGTTTCTTCGATCGTGGTAGTCTTAGCCGCTTGCACGAAATCAGCAACGCAGTCGGGCAGGGCTCGGATGTATTTCTTGATGGTCATCTCAGGGGTCTTGACCTGGTCAGGACAGATAATGCTGAGCTGTTTGAAGCGAGCAGTGAGACCAGCATTGTCTCCATCCTTCTGATGTATGTGCCAAAATTCATCTTCAAGCTTTTGACGCTCGTGAGGAGGGCAGAATTCCTCCAGCATGACTGCCTTGAGCTCATCCCACGACAACCCGTAGGCTGCATCATTCCCTCTCTTGTTCCTCTCGGCCGTCCACCAGTCCAGAGCACGGGACTGAAAGACGCCGGTAGCATTCAGAGTTCGAAGATCATCAGGGCAACCACTTTGTCGCAGAGTGACCTCGATAGAGTCAAACCAGTGGAATAGAGCAGTAGGACCTCCTTCGCCTGTGAATTCTTTCGGCCCACATGACTTGAATTGTTTGAAACTGAAAGGTCTCGCAGCAGCTTTGGGACCTTCAGTCCTTGATTCCTCGGATGACTTGCTGGCATTCTCGCAGACATCGCTCACAGCCTTTGCTACCGCTTTCGCGACGATGGAAGCAAGACGTCTGTCCCTCTTTTCCTGACGAGAGAGCCGATGATGGGATCCAGACGACATTGTCTGCAATAGACACCGCCATGGAACTCAACACATGTATTCGAATCTCACCTCACACGTCTAGGATTACTAAAGCTCAGTAACACGTACCATGTAAACGCATATAGTCACAAATCACAGAATTGCACAAAATCACATAAACACATAGGGCACGTAATCACAATATTCCTAAAATAGCAAGAAACACATATATTCCTAATCACTAAGGCAGTCAGAAAACAGAAACCTAGTATTCAGAGTTTGCGAGTGTTCGAAAGCAATGTAACGCGAGTGATCTGCAGGGTTGTGTGTCGAGTGGGATTTGTGTTTCAGCAGAAGCAATAGTGTCGGGTCGAAACCAATAGTATCTTAAAACGTTAATAATTAACCGAAAATGCATGAAACTTTCATAAAGATTGATAAATCAAGGGTAGATTGTCTGTGGCTAAATAGACTTCGACTAACCAAAGTAGCTCGACTATTCACAAGGATCCTGCACAACGACCTCCAGGACTATGCCTTTGCCTCGATTCTTGGGCGTCGGCGCAATTCCCTTTGGTTGGGTTGTGTCTTTAGACCGTTGGAGTCCATCGAACTTTGGTGGAGTTTTGTATAAAAGCGGGACGAGTCGTCAAGGTTAGGGTTTCACCCCTATCTTACAACTTCCGTCCTTGTTTTGATAAAAGTTGAGGAGATTATTCATCAAAATACGGATTTCACTCCTGATTTGGTATAATTCTCCTCGTTTGTAGCTAAAAACGCAAGTTGGCTAGGCAACTTAGTCGAGAGTTTGCGGTTTTCACACCTATTCTCGACCTTGTTACCTATTCACACTTGAAAATTCGAGTGTAATGCTAGAAAAGAGTGAATGATAGTGGTGAGTTTACGCATACGCGTGAGTTGGTCTGTTGGTTCTTAACTATAGCCTAGGTCTCTAAGACTTCGACCCGGACTAGGTCGAGTCTTGCCTAATTCCCTATAGTTATGGCTCTGGTACCAATCTGTCACACCCCAACCGATGGCGGAATCATCGGGGCGCGGCACTGAGCGAAACAGATTGTCCAGAAGTTTCCATAACAACTATCATTACCATTCAATTTAAATTAACATGTCCCATACCATGTCTCAAATATTAAAACAAGTTATTACAGACAAAAACTAAACAAATATTCTGTTCCGACAACTCAGATTTAAACATGACGATTTATTTATTGGTTTCTAAGACTCCAGTTCCTAGCTTCGATTTCATCATAGCCCGAGAAGCATATAAACAACCTAGGCACCTGTCACATACGTTAAAATAATGTCAATACATAAAATGTAAAGGTGAGCATACAAGTTTGATAATAGCATATAGAGTTCGAATTCGTTTACGCATAACCAGCACGTACACATAGTGAAATGAAGCACGTTAGTTATCGACATAGATCCATCGATACCAATGACTGCGGGTTGACTGCCCGAGGCAGTTCGCAATACACGATTACCACTGTAATCCATGCAAGTAAAAGATCCTTAACAACCCCCGTGGAAACGGGTGCTGAGTCCAAACTATAGTACTATCGTTGCTAAGGCAGGTAGACAGCATTCCATGTGTAAACATAACAAACAAGCATTCATAAGCCACGTATAACATGCAATAATGGTTAAGCGTTAAAATAGCTTGAGTAGTGTGATAGTTGTAGTTTGAATAGTTGTAACGTATGTAACACCCAAAAGTGCTAAAGCAAAAAGGGTTCGAGTATACTCACAGCGATATGGATTGAAGGGAGCGCTTTACAGCGAGTACGATTAGCCTGAATAGATTTGATAACGTAGCGATAAGTGACGCGTAAAACAGTACAAGTGAGAGTGGGTAGGAGGACTGATCGTGCGGATCAGTCATCCGTGCGTAGAAGTCATCCGTGCGCATGATCTATCCGTACGGATGGTGATGCGTGCGGATGGTGTTCCATCCGGACTGGTCATCCGTGCGTGTGACTGTCCGTGCGGGTGGCAACCCGTGCGGACGAGTTATACGTGCGGACGACTTACCCGTACGGTTAGATTGTTTGTGTGGATAAACGTTCTAGTGGATTGTTTCTTCCTAAGATGTGTTTGTGTATGATGGCTTGTGCTTTGGAGTTTTCGTTGTAGCATTTAGAAAACACCAAAGTGTTTCTACCTTTCAAGCCGGCCGCGCGGACGGTGGTCCGTGCGTGTGGCAGTCCGTGCGGACAGCCTGTGCGCGCGGGCAGAGTCAATCCGTCCGGATAGCCCGTCCGTGCGCACGGCTTGGCCGTGCGGGTGTTTGTTTGATTTTCATTTTAAGGCCTTAGTATCTCATGATCCGATGAGTAATCCATTCAGAGGTCGTCTGTCCGGATTGCTCGTTCGTCGATACTCAAACCTCGCTTGGAAAGTTGGTCCCAAGGGTAGTCCGTACGGGTGGCAACCCGTGCGTATGACCTGTGCGTGCGGATGGTAATCCGTGCGCACAGCTTGTCCGTGCGGGTGGCTAGTCCGTGCGGGTAGCCTGTCCGTGCGGACAACTGCTCCGGTTGTTCCGTTCGTCTACACTTGGTTTCTGTTGTCGTTTATCGAGACGTTCTGATTACGTGGCAACCACTTGGAGTTGTGTTCTCACCCGCGTGACTAGACCGGTTAGGAACCACCCTAACTCGGCCTGCCGGCGACTCAGAACGGTCGTCCCGGTTAACCCCGGAATCAGTTGTCTAGGGTACAACTCCAGATCTGGAACTAGGGTATCACTATTGACGAGCAAAACACTAGGACTGATCGGATTTGCACCGGTTTTAAGGGTAAAAGAAGGAGAGAACATTAGATTTATTTCTTTCAACTCTTTTATCCTTAGAAAAGTCTAGATCTAGGTGGAAACATTGTAAAAACTTGTAGGAATCGTTTGGATCTGAGATATTCTTGATGAAATGAGGCCTAGCATGAAGTTCTTACGAACTTCATGGTGACGTCACCCATGATTACCTCAAATCCGGATGATTTCATGGTTAAAATTAAAGATTCGAAAGATAGAAGTGTGTAGAATCGTGTAGTGAATAAAGATGTACAAGAATCAGTGCGAGATCTTACCTGGATTGAAGGAAATCTGAGGAAAAGGTGAGGAGTGCGTGTGGTTCGGACGTCACTTGCCAAAAGTGGAAAAAGTGGAGAGTGACCCGTGTATTTATAGGATGCCAAAAAGGGAAAGGGAGTGAGCCGTGCGCACAGCACGCACCCGGGCAGGTTATCCGCGCGGGCTGGCCACCCGTGCGGACTGGCAATCCGTGCGGATTGGCCATCCGTGCGGATGGGCCATCCGTGCGGATGCCACCACCTTGGGCGAGCTCGATGCGATGTTGGTTCGGCTCGGATTTACGAGCGGTTCGATAGGGTTTCCTAATTCAAATTACTTTCAGTCCCAACTACTTCTTATACGGTTCGATTCGGGATTCGAGTTCGGGTTCGATCGTATTCGAGTTAGACTTCGAGTTCGATTGAGTTCGCTTGATTATCACCACACAACATAAAATAAACATGCACAAGTAACACGTTAGGCACACACACACGTATAACTGACAAATAACATACGAAGTTCGAGTTACGATTTAGTGTCGATTTGACTAGCTTGCTTGATTATCTTTATCGCATTGTTACTTCCTACCGTTCACAGTCGTAGATCGATCGAAATATGATTGGTGAGGCTTGATTATTGTAATGTACAACATGTACTCCACATAATCTAAATATAATAGAAACAATTCTACGAGTCACGTCGCGCGAATTCGGTCGTTGACTTTGACCTTGACTTTGACTTTCACTCGTGAAAACACGGGGTGTTACATAGAGTCCGATACATTCTTGCAGAAAATGCATCTAGGATCCAGATCAATAGCCCATCTACTGGTAATATCATGAGTTTGAAGTTTGGCTTTAAGCGCCATCCATAGTATAAAGGCATGTCTAGGGATGTTCTGGCTGAACCAGACAAGCTTGTACCACGGCACCTCAACACCAGCCTCACGAATATCCATCCAGACATCACTAACTGAGAAATTGACCAACTTCCCATTTGAGGCTCTCCACATAACTTTATCATCAGTGTACAACTGGATGGGGTTAGGGGGTTGACTGAACAGGGTAGGAAATCTGGAACTCCAATCCTCCGGCAACATCCACTCCCCATTAACAATAATGTCAGCCACCTTGTAGTGCCTCGTCATATCACCTTCACACATGTTCCGATGGGATAGGACATTGCATAAGGGTCCACTACTGTGCCAGTTGTCAAACCACGCTGAGGTAGTCCTACCATCACCTATAACATGAAATATGTGGGCACGAAGGACAGCTCTACATTCCATGATTTTCCTCCAGCTCCAGCAAACATCAGTTTTATTTTCAAGTTCCCAAAAGTTGCAATTCGGAAGGCGGTATGTATAAATCCATTTGACCCATAAAGAGTCCTTTCTAGTAGCCACATTCCACACATGTTTAGAAAGGAGAGCTAGATTCCAGGTCCGCAAGCATTTGAGGCCAGGCCCACCATGACGCATGGGAACACAAACATCCCTCCATTTCACTTTAGCCCTACCACGTTTAAGCTCACCATGGCACCAAAGGAACCCACGCATAATTTTCTCAATCTCTTTTGACACCGCAACAGGAAGAATAAAAACAGACGACCAAAACACTTGGATAGAATTCAAAACTGACGAGATAAGCTGTAACCTGCCTGCAAAGGACAGAGCTTTGTTCTTCCAGTCAAGCATTTTCCTCTTCACCTTATCAATCAGAGGAGAGCAGTCCTTTTTCCGGAGGCAGGTAGATAACAGAGGGACACCCAAGTATCTAACAGGCAGCTCACCCACCTTGAACTGAATATTATTTTCAATGGCATCCTGCACCACCGAGTCAACATTTCCAAAGAAGACTGTACTTTTAGGGATACTAGGAACAAGACCAGAGACGAGCTTAAATTCATCCAGAGCCTCCATAAGGGTATAAACAGAGCTCGTGTCCCCATGACAAAACAGAAGTAAGTCGTCAGCAAAGCAAAGGTGGGTAAGGCCAACTTCCTTACATCGCCAATGGTATTGAAAGTCCTCATTCTGTGCAACCCGCCTGCATATCATAAGCGTAAGAACTTCCATAACCAGAGTAAACAGATAAGGGGACATAGGATCCCCCTGAAGAAGGCCACGTTTTCCCTTGAAGAAGCCATGGTGATCACCATTGACCGCTATGGAGAAAGAGGTCGAGGTGACACAAGTCATAATCCAATTAATCATTTTACTTGGAAAGCCAAAGTGAACCAGGCAGGACTTTAGGAACTCCCATTCCACCGTATCGTACGCCTTTTGGATATCAATCTTAAAAGCACACCTTGGTTCTCCCCTGTTTCTGTGGTAATTCCTCATAAGCTCTTAGGTAAGTAAGATATTATCGCTAATTTGCCGGTCAGGAATAAACGCACATTGGTTATCATGGACCAGGTACTTCAGGGAATTTTTAATCCTATTAGCGATAATCTTACTTATGCACTTATATATCACATTACAGCAAGCAATAGGCCTGAAATCAGTGACTTTCCGAGGCGACTCCGTTTTAGGGACAAGGGCAATAACAGTTGTGTTGACCTCTTTGAGAAGTTTCCCATTCATAAAAAAACCTTTAATCGCTTTGCACATATCATTACCTACAACATTCCATGCAGATTTGAAAAATTTCGCTGAGTACCCATCAGGACCAGGGGCTTTACAATCCTCTATCCCAAACAGGGCAGCCTTTATTTCCTCCGAGGTGACATCTTGAACCATAGCATTTGCATCATTCTGGGAAATGCACTTAGTAAACAACGAGGTGGGGTCCACAATGGGGCTAGTATCAGCGGAAACACCAAGCACCGAATGAAAGTGGGCAACAAATTGTTCAGCAACATCAACCCCTGAGTACAAGGTGCCATTCACATCTTCAATGAGCTGGATCCGACTCCTATTCAGATTAGACTTTACCATATGGTGAAAGAACTTGGAATTATGGTCTCCTTCTTTAAGCCATAAGGCTTTTGCCTTTTGTTGAAGGAAGAGCTCTTCATCCCGAACAGCCGAGTTGTAGGCGTCTAAGTAGCAGGCTTCCTCATCCCGAAGGGCACTATTACTCGGGTCTATGACAATATCAGCTTGGATTCTTTCAAGCTCAGTCTTGAGTTTTTTCACTTTTTCAAATAAATTACCTTGGCTGAAATTAAGTTTCCTGATACTCTTTTTTAACGCCTTGAGTCTGGAGACAAGACAGAACATAGTGCAACCAGAGACTGGCTTGGACCAAGTCTCAGTTACCAAGGGAATGAACTCCTTCTTGTTGACCAAATAATTATGAAACCGGAAAGGCTTTGGTTTGGGACTTTGGATTTCCGGTAATGATATAACAATGGGGGAGTGGTCGGACTTCATGAACGGCATGAAACGAGCATGAGCCAGAGGAAACAATGTTAAGAACCTGTGATTAACCATGGCCCGGTCAAGCTTTTTCAAAAGGCCTTCCGGTTTACCTGGGCTCTGATTCCAAGTAAACTTCAGCCCAGACATACATAGGTCCTCCACTTCAATGGTGTTAAAACAATCCCTAGCTTCAGACATGCTGGAGTTGACAAACGAGCTGCCCGCTGATCTTTCATTTGGGTCAATAATGGCATTGAAGTCCCCAAGGAGAACCCAGGGGTGATCTTGAACAGCAATCTTATGCTTGAGTAAGGACTCCCAGCACGCTCTTCTCGGAACCATACGATGATGAGCATAAACAATAGAGCAATAGAACCCCGGGCTACCGTTTACAGGTTCAACAAAGCAGTGAATAGCCTGAGGATGTCTTTCCACAACCATAAGATTAACAGTTTGGGGATCCCAGCTGACAATAATACGGCACCCACTTTGACATAGATCCGCATTGGAGTCCCATAGCCAGTTTCCAAAAACCCGTTTACAAGCGGCTGAAATCGTCCTCTGCGACAGATGAGTTTCAATGGCACCACAAATATTATATTTATCAGCAGCAAGATGCTTGACAAGCTCATTTTGATTTGTCACATTAGAGAGACCCCTAATGTTCCAGGCTGTGATTTTGAGCACCATTATTAACCTGTTTTGAAAGTAGAAGCTGCTATGGAACCAGCATTACCATGGCCTTCTAGTTCTGCCTGCTTTGCAATAAACTTGGCAGAACCTGATTCATCCGAGTACACATCCTCCACAGCATACAGGGGATCAATATTCAGTTTACGGCATTGGAGTTGGAAGAAGGCCCATTCACCTTGGTCCCAACCATCTTGAGCCGCAGCAGTCACACAACCTACAGAGGTTAATCTATCAAGAATGGCCTTTTTCTGACCATCCGATATACAGATATCCTCCTCCTCAGCAGCTGAGTTCAATGAAGCATCATCTTCATCATCGCTGTTAACATCCAAAATAGCCTGCCTACCTGAATCCACTCCTACATCAGCCATAGTATGGTCAGACAGATCCCGTCCATTCAATAAAAGGTCTGCAGAAATATCATTTAATACATAAAAGGTGTTAGATGTAGGTATGTGAGCTGAGGTACTGCTTGACTTGTTTTGCTGCCCTTTAACCAGCATCGGCTTTTTCTTTATTGGGCTGGAGATTATGTTATCTTGCACTGGCTCCCGTATAACCACCCGTCGAGTGTTACCCTTAGCACCAATATTATTTAAGTTACCCTGCTGGAGTTGTCTCCTCATGTTATAATCTGCATGTAACTCTCCCATTTTTCGCTGGACATTCGGGTTGCTGCTCGTTGAAGGCCCTGCACCAGAACTCTTATCAATACATTGAGCCGCTGCTGGTTTAACAGTAGTACTCTGCACAGGTCCCTTCTGACCAGCCAAGTTATTGCTGCCATTAGACTTAACTTTTTTACCCTTGTTCCTGCGTTTGACTATGGTGTATTCCTCTTCCTCATCAACATTAACAGCTGCTACCTTTTTACCTTTTTCCTCCTGTTTTTTCTTAATATCTTCCATAATTTCCTCATCTGTTCTGGGTCTGATCTTGCACAACTTAAACGAGTGGCCAAAAACAGCACAGTGGTGACAGACTGGGGGCTTCCAGTGGTAATCAACCTTAACCCTTCCAACCCGAGAAGGTCTATCCTGCATAGCTGGGTACTCGATTTCAATTTCACTAGGGAGGTTTAAATCAGCCTTGACATCAACCAACATTCGGGCAAATCCCATCTTGCCCGATTGATTAGCACATCTCGTCTCTGTAACCTTGTCCATTAATAAAGGGTAGCCCGTTCCACTCATTATCTTACAGATGCCCGTGTCCGTCCAAAGTTCTAATGAATAGTATTTGGTTCCGTTTTTTCCAGACACAAACCCGGTTCCCACTTCTTAATGCACAATGGGATGTTGTTAACGAACCAAGGACCTTCTTCTAAGACATCATTCAACCCTTTTTCACTACGAAATTTAAAGTAAAAGTAACCAGCTGGGCTCTTCGTTATCTCAGCTATATCATATTTATTCCAGTCACGTTTAAGACAGTAATTTACCCGATTAAAATCCATTGACGTACCTAAGAAGTAGCCATACAGGAGCAAAGAATATGCTTTAGCAGACTTGACAAGATCCTCCGGAGATACAGTAATCCTGCTCTTCCCTTCTGGGGTGATAACCGGAGGAAAGTATTCAATACGGACCCTCGCAGCAAGTTTGCTGTTTTGGATTCGTTCAGCAATCGTCATGCCTCTATGGTGAGGTTGATTCCAGACATTTGACTGGGGTATCGCAGAGGTGTTTTGAGCCCCACTGGGGTTGTCATCCTCCTGACCCAACCCGTCAACCCCACCCCCGCTATTCCCTTCAGTCACAGTAACTTCAGTTTGGGGGCCAGCCACCAAATTACAATCAACCATATCAAAATCGATACACCTGGTAGGGGTTGGGATACTTACCGGAGCAGCATTAAGGGTACACGGGGATTTTGAAGGGGTGGAAAGCCCTTGTGTGTTCAGAATCGTCTGATTAGGGGCCATAACTGCGTCGTCGGAGGTCAAGGAAGCAGTTGGATCTTTCACCGTCGTTCCCTCTGCCAATTCCACCTCCATAGCCACGCCAACTTCCACAGATTGGGATTTTGACAGCGAGGGTTCCAGGTCTTTGGGCATCGGCGGATTGAGGAGCGATGTCACATGACTGAAGTCTTGCCCGTTCAAATTGGTGAGCGGTGGACGAGTTCTTTCAGCTTTGGAGTGTTTGAAGTTACCTTTAGAGACAGGAATTGAGGACCCAGAAGACGATTTCCCATGAGTTCCGTCCCCAGCTTCACTAATCTTCAAAGAGCTAGACCTTGTAGATATACGGCGAGATACAGAATCACTTCCCACAGGAGAACCCGTTGGAGTAACTGGTGAAGAAGTTGGATCCGGTGGGGAATTCCCACCGGTTGAAGGACTCATTTTTGAATCAGAACAACCCTAAACTTGGACGAGATAAGCAGATTGAGAGGAAGAAAGGAGCATGCGGCCGTAGAGAGAAAAACCTAGAGAGAGAAGTTAGAGAGAGAAAGAAAAACACACAAATGAAAATCCTTAAAAGGGTAATTGCACGGTACCCCTGACCGCGGAAGGGATCTCCCTTCCCAGTTCACCACCCGACAAGGATCCCTGGCGGCAAATACCCATAGCCATCAAAGAGGGGTAAGAAACATGTTTCAAACCCGAGACCTCGAGTGTCCTCGGTCCGGCTTTAAAGCGGGTGTCGGTGGCCACCAAAGTGGCACTAATGGGAATTGAACTTGGGTCTCCATTGGAGAACCCAAGTCACTCCACCACTAGGCCACTTGTGGTGGTTAGGGTTTAGGGTTTAGGGTTTAGGGTTTTTTTTTTTTTGGGTAAATGAGCTTTCGCCCGGCAAACTTTTATAAAAATAAAATATGATACATGTTTAAAGGGGCATACCCCCGCCAACCTATCTACGAGTCACCAAAACATGCTTTGGAGATCGTAAAACACAACAAAGGAAAAACATACAACACCTACTTAATTTTAACAACCTAGTAGGCGATATATCTATTCCTAACAAAATACAAACGAACCGCCAACCTCTAACGATGAAAACTAATCTATTACACACTAACATCACACTAACATAAACCTTTTGAAACGGCCAAAAAACAATACCATGGGCAGAAGCAACCACACAAGCAACCAAACTAACCCGCCAATGGGCCTTCAAATTGATACGGCAGCAACAACAGGCACCAAGATTGGGCCTACCACGCATCAGGCTTGAGAGAAGGCTGCAAACCCATGAAGACATCTGGGCCATACAACAGCAAGCTCCCAAGTTGGGCTTCAGCTTACCCAGATAAAAATAAGGGCTATCTACCAACCTATTTGCTGTCTTGTTGGGCTTGTTACGAGTAATACATGAGGGCCGCTTACTCCACAACAAACCACGCAAGGAAGCTGGGCCGGAAACTATAAGCAGCCACCCCCACCCCCACCAGTGAACCGGGTCACAGTTAAGCAGAACAGGCCCAAGAGGACACGGACCAAATTTAAATAAGCCAAAACAAGCGAAGCCAAACTCATCAAAAAAGACATAATCCCGGCCCCTTTTCGTAAGACCTTCAAAACATCTCCAAGGATGATAAAAAACCCGAGACCAGGAACAGTAGGTGGACCCAAGGAACTTCACAGCAGGCCCAACCCAAATCAAAATACCGGTGCTCAAGTTTAAGCCCAACCCAAACAAAATAACAGCATACCAGCAAAGACTAGGAGCAGCATATAACATACCCCGATCTGAACAGATCCCATAGCTGGGAATTTTTAAGCCCGGGCTAGAAACATTCAGCTGAAGCGTACAAAAAACTGGAAACTGGGCAACATTTACACAGATTCTATACCCATATTGGCTGCAAAAAACAGTATTCCTTCGAGCATACAGAATTAAACAAAAGGTGCCGAACATAAGGAGCTTATTGGCATCACCCAAAAACCACCGACAAACACAGAGAAACAGAACAAGGAACCAGCAAAACGACCCTTCCCCAAGCGACGCAGGGCGCATAAATTTAAATTTTATGGGGTTTCGCAACAACGGGATCAAAGTACTTACCCGTTTTCGCGAGTTGAGCGATAAATTGAGCTGAGCCACTATCATCTTCCCAAACATCCTCAACACAAAAATCTGGATCCAAATCAAGTTCGATGCATTTATCGTGAAAAAAATCCCACTCACCATCCACCCATTCTTCTTGATCCTCCGCTTTAACCGCTTTCGCTTCACTTCGAAGAGCGTCAAGAATTCGTTTCTTTTGAGCATCCGTAATACCATAGTCCTTTTCAAGGATCCGGTTTAACGACTCTGATGGATTAAACTGACTCCAATTAGGAAGGACCCTGCCCGGATCAATGACATTTTGCTTATTGATAGTACACTTCTCGTTACAATTGATATCCGGAGGGTACAGATCCACGTTTTCAGCAATCAAGGTGCCCTTTTTAACACTCTCTTGAACATCCAAAACAGCAAACCTGTTAGCTGTGGTCACCACTGGTTCAACGGCTGGGGTAGGGGTATTTTTGGAAGCATTTTCCACGTTTTTTCCTGCCTTAGCAGAACTGCCTTGAACAGCACGAGAGAAATTAAACCCATAGTTTTTCTGAGTAGCTTTAGGAGCCTGGGTAGCCGGCTTCTTCGGTCCATCAGCTGGGTTTTGTTGACTATTAACCCTCGGCCCTATATGAGTAGAAGACGATGCTAAACTTGCATTATTATCCACCTTCCTGCCACCACTACTAACCGGAACCTGATGGGCTGCAATCACAGTCTTTTTGGCAGCCTGTTTATCCTTATTAATGGGTTTAGTTTGGTTAGCAGGCTGTTTCCGATTTCTCTTGTTCCTTACAGTTTCAAACTCATCATCATCCATAACCATAGTACCCTTTCCTTTATCATTCTGAGCTGTACTCTGAGCAGGGAGGGCACCCAAGTTATCCATATCCTTAGCCCCAGCAGTAGTTTCTTTCATAGTCACCTCAACACTCTCTTTCGGTTTATTCTTACAATGTAACAAGCTATGCCCAAAGACGACACAGTGAGAACATATAGGAGGTTTCCATTGGTATGAAACTTTTAACGTCGTAATCCTATTAGGATACACAACTTCTACCTCACATGGCAGGTTACACGACGCCTTCACATCCACTAACACACGAGCATAACCAAGTTTACCCGATTGGTTAGCACATCTTTCAAGAGTCAACTTGTCCATGAGTTTCGGTTCCCCCATACCACTCATCAGCTTGTTAATACCTGTAGTAGTCCACAGGTCTAATGGGATATTATGAACCGTGACCCACATAGGAACTACCGAGGGTTCAATTTTTTCTAAGCATAACCCGGGCACCCATTTATCCAAAAACACAGGTATATTGTTCACCATCCAAGGCCCATTTTCCAAGACATCATTCAACCCCTTTTCGCTCTTGAACTTAAAGTAAAAAATACCCGCAGGACTTTTAGTTATTTCAGCCAAATCATACGCTTTCCAAAGGCGTTGCAAACACCTATTTACAACATTGTAATCCATAGAAGTACCGAGAAAGTAACCGTATAGGTGTAAAGGGTATACCTGAGCCGATACTCTGAGGTCTTCTTCAGTGATGATAATTCTGGTTTTACCTTCGGGAGTAACAGACGGCGGAAAATACTCCATCTTTACTGACTCGAGATCCTTATTTCTAGCTATCATCTGCCCATACGACAGCCCACCCCCAACTGTTCTGTCCCAGACCGACATCTTTTGAGTAGGCACATTACCAGCACCAGTGGATCTGATTGCTAAAGGACTTGTACCATTCCCCATCTCAACATCAGTTTCAATCGTATGGCCAAGTTTCTGAACCGGAGCTGAATGGGCTTCACCCTGAGATGATTCAGAATACGAATCCCACTCCGTACTCTCCATTGTCATCGGATCAATCCCATTAACTTCTTTATTATCATTTCCCACCCCCAAAACCGATACAGGTTTAGCCGAGTTACAGATGTTGGATGTTTGTTCGATGAATTCCTTAACACGCAAGTCTGATAGGAGAGGATTGTACCTTTTAGGAGCATCCGCTTCACATGTGGCTGTTTTTTGTCGGGAACTTGTGCTCAGGGGGTTGAACCGAACCTCCTTCTTCGATCTCCTAATTCCACCAAATCCCCTAATTTGCACTTTGCTTGATTTAATGCGTCCTTTTCTAGGCGGTGACCAGGTACCCCCTCTGGCCTCCTTTGCCTCTCTCATAAGCTCGGCATCATGGGCAATAGCTTCTGCCCTAATTCGAGCAAGATCCGCATCTGGAGTGCAAGCTGTAGGGATCGAACTCTTTTGAGATGAATCTTTGACAGCAGGCGACCCCAAATCACTCTTAAAATGCTCAAAAGGCTGAACGCCAACCTCCTGACTGTTCAATAACGGATCGATAGGTGAGGAAGGTAACTTATGAAGTGGCGGCTGCACATCACAACCCCCAATTGACACAGGATTGGTCCCGAATCGACCACCAGAGGGTGAATCAGGAACATTAGGTGACGGATTTGATGGTGGATCAGGG
>CM060434.1:0-5000 GCA_030545235.1 Helianthus tuberosus | reverse complement strand
TTTAGGGTTTAGGGTTTAGGGTTTAGGGTTTAGGGTTTAGGGTTTAGGGTTTAGGGTTTAGGGTTTAGGGTTTAGGGTTTAGGGTTTAGGGTTTAGGGTTTAGGGTTTAGGGTTTAGGGTTTAGGGTTTAGGGTTTAGGGTTTAGGGTTTAGGGTTTAGGGTTTAGGGTTTAGGGTTTAGGGTTTAGGGTTTAGGGTTTAGGGTTTAGGGTTTAGGGTTTAGGGTTTAGGGTTTAGGGTTTAGGGTTTAGGGTTTAGGGTTTAGGGTTTAGGGTTTAGGGTTTAGGGTTTAGGGTTTAGGGTTTAGGGTTTAGGGTTTAGGGTTTAGGGTTTAGGGTTTAGGGTTTAGGGTTTAGGGTTTAGGGTTTAGGGTTTAGGGTTTAGGGTTTAGGGTTTAGGGTTTAGGGTTTAGGGTTTAGGGTTTAGGGTTTAGGGTTTAGGGTTTAGGGTTTAGGGTTTAGGGTTTAGGGTTTAGGGTTTAGGGTTTAGGGTTTAGGGTTTAGGGTTTAGGGTTTAGGGTTTAGGGTTTAGGGTTTAGGGTTTAGGGTTTAGGGTTTAGGGTTTAGGGTTTAGGGTTTAGGGTTTAGGGTTTAGGGTTTAGGGTTTAGGGTTTAGGGTTTAGGGTTTAGGGTTTAGGGTTTAGGGTTTAGGGTTTAGGGTTTAGGGTTTAGGGTTTAGGGTTTAGGGTTTAGGGTTTAGGGTTTAGGGTTTAGGGTTTAGGGTTTAGGGTTTAGGGTTTAGGGTTTAGGGTTTAGGGTTTAGGGTTTAGGGTTTAGGGTTTAGGGTTTAGGGTTTAGGGTTTAGGGTTTAGGGTTTAGGGTTTAGGGTTTAGGGTTTAGGGTTTAGGGTTTAGGGTTTAGGGTTTAGGGTTTAGGGTTTAGGGTTTAGGGTTTAGGGTTTAGGGTTTAGGGTTTAGGGTTTAGGGTTTAGGGTTTAGGGTTTAGGGTTTAGGGTTTAGGGTTTAGGGTTTAGGGTTTAGGGTTTAGGGTTTAGGGTTTAGGGTTTAGGGTTTAGGGTTTAGGGTTTAGGGTTTAGGGTTTAGGGTTTAGGGTTTAGGGTTTAGGGTTTAGGGTTTAGGGTTTAGGGTTTAGGGTTTAGGGTTTAGGGTTTAGGGTTTAGGGTTTAGGGTTTAGGGTTTAGGGTTTAGGGTTTAGGGTTTAGGGTTTAGGGTTTAGGGTTTAGGGTTTAGGGTTTAGGGTTTAGGGTTTAGGGTTTAGGGTTTAGGGTTTAGGGTTTAGGGTTTAGGGTTTAGGGTTTAGGGTTTAGGGTTTAGGGTTTAGGGTTTAGGGTTTAGGGTTTAGGGTTTAGGGTTTAGGGTTTAGGGTTTAGGGTTTAGGGTTTAGGGTTTAGGGTTTAGGGTTTAGGGTTTAGGGTTTAGGGTTTAGGGTTTAGGGTTTAGGGTTTAGGGTTTAGGGTTTAGGGTTTAGGGTTTAGGGTTTAGGGTTTAGGGTTTAGGGTTTAGGGTTTAGGGTTTAGGGTTTAGGGTTTAGGGTTTAGGGTTTAGGGTTTAGGGTTTAGGGTTTAGGGTTTAGGGTTTAGGGTTTAGGGTTTAGGGTTTAGGGTTTAGGGTTTAGGGTTTAGGGTTTAGGGTTTAGGGTTTAGGGTTTAGGGTTTAGGGTTTAGGGTTTAGGGTTTAGGGTTTAGGGTTTAGGGTTTAGGGTTTAGGGTTTAGGGTTTAGGGTTTAGGGTTTAGGGTTTAGGGTTTAGGGTTTAGGGTTTAGGGTTTAGGGTTTAGGGTTTAGGGTTTAGGGTTTAGGGTTTAGGGTTTAGGGTTTAGGGTTTAGGGTTTAGGGTTTAGGGTTTAGGGTTTAGGGTTTAGGGTTTAGGGTTTAGGGTTTAGGGTTTAGGGTTTAGGGTTTAGGGTTTAGGGTTTAGGGTTTAGGGTTTAGGGTTTAGGGTTTAGGGTTTAGGGTTTAGGGTTTAGGGTTTAGGGTTTAGGGTTTAGGGTTTAGGGTTTAGGGTTTAGGGTTTAGGGTTTAGGGTTTAGGGTTTAGGGTTTAGGGTTTAGGGTTTAGGGTTTAGGGTTTAGGGTTTAGGGTTTAGGGTTTAGGGTTTAGGGTTTAGGGTTTAGGGTTTAGGGTTTAGGGTTTAGGGTTTAGGGTTTAGGGTTTAGGGTTTAGGGTTTAGGGTTTAGGGTTTAGGGTTTAGGGTTTAGGGTTTAGGGTTTAGGGTTTAGGGTTTAGGGTTTAGGGTTTAGGGTTTAGGGTTTAGGGTTTAGGGTTTAGGGTTTAGGGTTTAGGGTTTAGGGTTTAGGGTTTAGGGTTTAGGGTTTAGGGTTTAGGGTTTAGGGTTTAGGGTTTAGGGTTTAGGGTTTAGGGTTTAGGGTTTAGGGTTTAGGGTTTAGGGTTTAGGGTTTAGGGTTTAGGGTTTAGGGTTTAGGGTTTAGGGTTTAGGGTTTAGGGTTTAGGGTTTAGGGTTTAGGGTTTAGGGTTTAGGGTTTAGGGTTTAGGGTTTAGGGTTTAGGGTTTAGGGTTTAGGGTTTAGGGTTTAGGGTTTAGGGTTTAGGGTTTAGGGTTTAGGGTTTAGGGTTTAGGGTTTAGGGTTTAGGGTTTAGGGTTTAGGGTTTAGGGTTTAGGGTTTAGGGTTTAGGGTTTAGGGTTTAGGGTTTAGGGTTTAGGGTTTAGGGTTTAGGGTTTAGGGTTTAGGGTTTAGGGTTTAGGGTTTAGGGTTTAGGGTTTAGGGTTTAGGGTTTAGGGTTTAGGGTTTAGGGTTTAGGGTTTAGGGTTTAGGGTTTAGGGTTTAGGGTTTAGGGTTTAGGGTTTAGGGTTTAGGGTTTAGGGTTTAGGGTTTAGGGTTTAGGGTTTAGGGTTTAGGGTTTAGGGTTTAGGGTTTAGGGTTTAGGGTTTAGGGTTTAGGGTTTAGGGTTTAGGGTTTAGGGTTTAGGGTTTAGGGTTTAGGGTTTAGGGTTTAGGGTTTAGGGTTTAGGGTTTAGGGTTTAGGGTTTAGGGTTTAGGGTTTAGGGTTTAGGGTTTAGGGTTTAGGGTTTAGGGTTTAGGGTTTAGGGTTTAGGGTTTAGGGTTTAGGGTTTAGGGTTTAGGGTTTAGGGTTTAGGGTTTAGGGTTTAGGGTTTAGGGTTTAGGGTTTAGGGTTTAGGGTTTAGGGTTTAGGGTTTAGGGTTTAGGGTTTAGGGTTTAGGGTTTAGGGTTTAGGGTTTAGGGTTTAGGGTTTAGGGTTTAGGGTTTAGGGTTTAGGGTTTAGGGTTTAGGGTTTAGGGTTTAGGGTTTAGGGTTTAGGGTTTAGGGTTTAGGGTTTAGGGTTTAGGGTTTAGGGTTTAGGGTTTAGGGTTTAGGGTTTAGGGTTTAGGGTTTAGGGTTTAGGGTTTAGGGTTTAGGGTTTAGGGTTTAGGGTTTAGGGTTTAGGGTTTAGGGTTTAGGGTTTAGGGTTTAGGGTTTAGGGTTTAGGGTTTAGGGTTTAGGGTTTAGGGTTTAGGGTTTAGGGTTTAGGGTTTAGGGTTTAGGGTTTAGGGTTTAGGGTTTAGGGTTTAGGGTTTAGGGTTTAGGGTTTAGGGTTTAGGGTTTAGGGTTTAGGGTTTAGGGTTTAGGGTTTAGGGTTTAGGGTTTAGGGTTTAGGGTTTAGGGTTTAGGGTTTAGGGTTTAGGGTTTAGGGTTTAGGGTTTAGGGTTTAGGGTTTAGGGTTTAGGGTTTAGGGTTTAGGGTTTAGGGTTTAGGGTTTAGGGTTTAGGGTTTAGGGTTTAGGGTTTAGGGTTTAGGGTTTAGGGTTTAGGGTTTAGGGTTTAGGGTTTAGGGTTTAGGGTTTAGGGTTTAGGGTTTAGGGTTTAGGGTTTAGGGTTTAGGGTTTAGGGTTTAGGGTTTAGGGTTTAGGGTTTAGGGTTTAGGGTTTAGGGTTTAGGGTTTAGGGTTTAGGGTTTAGGGTTTAGGGTTTAGGGTTTAGGGTTTAGGGTTTAGGGTTTAGGGTTTAGGGTTTAGGGTTTAGGGTTTAGGGTTTAGGGTTTAGGGTTTAGGGTTTAGGGTTTAGGGTTTAGGGTTTAGGGTTTAGGGTTTAGGGTTTAGGGTTTAGGGTTTAGGGTTTAGGGTTTAGGGTTTAGGGTTTAGGGTTTAGGGTTTAGGGTTTAGGGTTTAGGGTTTAGGGTTTAGGGTTTAGGGTTTAGGGTTTAGGGTTTAGGGTTTAGGGTTTAGGGTTTAGGGTTTAGGGTTTAGGGTTTAGGGTTTAGGGTTTAGGGTTTAGGGTTTAGGGTTTAGGGTTTAGGGTTTAGGGTTTAGGGTTTAGGGTTTAGGGTTTAGGGTTTAGGGTTTAGGGTTTAGGGTTTAGGGTTTAGGGTTTAGGGTTTAGGGTTTAGGGTTTAGGGTTTAGGGTTTAGGGTTTAGGGTTTAGGGTTTAGGGTTTAGGGTTTAGGGTTTAGGGTTTAGGGTTTAGGGTTTAGGGTTTAGGGTTTAGGGTTTAGGGTTTAGGGTTTAGGGTTTAGGGTTTAGGGTTTAGGGTTTAGGGTTTAGGGTTTAGGGTTTAGGGTTTAGGGTTTAGGGTTTAGGGTTTAGGGTTTAGGGTTTAGGGTTTAGGGTTTAGGGTTTAGGGTTTAGGGTTTAGGGTTTAGGGTTTAGGGTTTAGGGTTTAGGGTTTAGGGTTTAGGGTTTAGGGTTTAGGGTTTAGGGTTTAGGGTTTAGGGTTTAGGGTTTAGGGTTTAGGGTTTAGGGTTTAGGGTTTAGGGTTTAGGGTTTAGGGTTTAGGGTTTAGGGTTTAGGGTTTAGGGTTTAGGGTTTAGGGTTTAGGGTTTAGGGTTTAGGGTTTAGGGTTTAGGGTTTAGGGTTTAGGGTTTAGGGTTTAGGGTTTAGGGTTTAGGGTTTAGGGTTTAGGGTTTAGGGTTTAGGGTTTAGGGTTTAGGGTTTAGGGTTTAGGGTTTAGGGTTTAGGGTTTAGGGTTTAGGGTTTAGGGTTTAGGGTTTAGGGTTTAGGGTTTAGGGTTTAGGGTTTAGGGTTTAGGGTTTAGGGTTTAGGGTTTAGGGTTTAGGGTTTAGGGTTTAGGGTTTAGGGTTAGGGTTTAGGGTTT
>CM060433.1:192834322-192950253 GCA_030545235.1 Helianthus tuberosus | reverse complement strand
CGAGATTTCTTTTAAGGGGGGTGAGGATGTAACACCTCGAAAATTCACGTCCTATAATCTGTTGACACGTGTCATATGTTTGAACGTGTGAAAGAATGTTATGAAAGGATTAAAGTTGACAATCATGGAAAGTATGTGAATATACGAGTTCTGAATGTCAACAGTGAATAAATATATTGTACATTAACCATACATGATGTTTATAGCATCAAACGAATAAATCATGGATCATGCGAAGCTAAAAGTGAGAGATTACAAACAACAGGGGTTAAATGTGTCAACATGTTTAAGTTATACCTCTGAGTGACCTTTTGACAAACCCGAAGCTTTGTAACGATTAATTATGCTCACTAGAATGCACGATAAAAATTTCATAAAGTTTCGTTATCATATGAGAAAGTTATGATCAAATTCGTATGCGAGGGGTTAAAGCGTTAACGATGAAAGTTATGACTTTTCGGGTTAACCAGAAATGTCTAGGGACTTGGCAAAGAGGGTACAAGTCCTAAGGCCCTTGTAGGTAAATATGGAGGGCTCAAATTGCAAATATTAAGCTTGGTTGCCCTTTCGAAGAGCCAAGGGACAAGTATGCAACAACTAGGAAATGCATAATCTAATTTCAAGGCTAAGGCGGGCCGCGTAAAGGTTAACCTGACTTTACGCGGGCCGCGTCAATCGCCCAGATACAGAAAGTTCAAACAGCCTCCTGTATTCGCGCATAATCGACCCAAAACAGATGTTTCACTTCATGGGCGACCCCTAGGCAACCCCTAGAACACTAGGGACACTTGTGGATGAATTGTGTGGTAGACTTGTGTGTCAACATTCTATGGTGGATTAAACACTATAAAAGGGCCATGAGTTGCAACAAGTTCTTCACACCTTCATTCTTGCATTCCTGATCATTCTGGAGCACAAGACTTCTCTCAAGTGATCTCTAGTCGTTCATAGGACTCTTGTAAGTTTGCTAATCCTTCCTTAGTTAAGTTTTTGCTTAGTTATAGTCTAAAAGTCAAACCGTCGTAATTAACGGTTGACTTTAAGATTAATCACTAATGGTCCAGTGATTAGTCGAATCAAAAGTAGTTATAAGTTGGTAATTATGTGGGTAATAAACCCTTAAAAGGGTTCCCCCTGATTCCCACTCTAACTAGGTCAAATGTCGGGTCAAACTAGTGAATAAAAAGTCAACAGGATACTTAGTTTCTAATTTATACATGATTAGCAATGTAGAACAGATACAACCTGTTTGATCATTAATATAACTTGGTAATTAGTGTAAGAACATGTCTAAACATGTTCAACCCGACAATTTCCTGTTTAGACCCGGTTCGGAACCGAAAGTCGCAAAGCTTTAACTTTTGCTTTGACTTCAGTTCTGACCCGTTTTGCTATGATTTAGAAATACCTAAGAGCTTCATTTGGACCAGGTTACATGCTTGTATAACCCGCTGTGATTATACACCATGGTTCATTAGTTAACCAATTAATACACATGATTCCGTTAATTGCTCATATGTTGACCATTATGCCCTTTTCACCTTAAAACGTGATTTTTGAAAATGTAAAAGTGTAGAAACCTTAGTTACTGATATATAAACTTGTATGCAAAGTTTGACATCAGTTTGAGGTGTAGATTGAGAGTTATGCTCATTAGCGTAATTAAGAAGCTTTATGTTAATTAAACGGCGTAATTAGCGTATAGCCTAGTTAAGCCTACTTTTTGATATCAAACTTATTACCCACTGATATAATCTATTATTTTGGGATTTTTGAAGATTTTTAATTAATTTTAGGCTGAGCATAACTAATAGTCGTAGGCTTAATCCGATAATTGTCGGTTTTGCCCTTACGGGCCATAAAATGGGTTTTACATATCTAATCGACTCCAAACCTTTTGCTACTGATCCCATATGATAAATAAATTATTTTAAGCCTTCTGGAATAATAAAAATATCAGCTTTATGTATCGAACCCGGAATTGGCTTCTAATCGCCTTATTAAGCGTTTTTAGCGCATAGTATGTACTAAGACTATTTTTAAACATACAAGGGTGATACCTACTGATATTTAGGGTAAATTATAATATTTTAACAGTAAGCAAAGGTTGTTAAACTCAGACTTCAGTTTTGAGCTTTTCGGCTTATGTGAAATTACCAAAATGCCCCTATGGTGCATAGTTTGGTTATAATTGATAAATTTCACATATATACTTTACCCTACTGTTATAAATCAGTAAACTAAGTATTTTTTCTGATTATATCAGACCTGTAACTCAGGTTAATACTTAGACTCTTTGATAACCTTGAAAATGACCAAACTACCCCTACGAGGCATAGTTTGTGTTTAAATTCATTACGGGCATAATAAAAGACATCTAATTGATGTCACAACATATTTGAAGCATATTAAGTTAGGAAACCTGTATATGTCTCTAATAATTACCCGTTACGTTTATTACGCGTTCGGTTCGGTTTATGTAACTAGTTTACATAAATTAGCCGAAACGGGTCAAACCTTATCGGTTTTATCTTAAAATCTAGAATGTGTATGAAATACCCATATTAAGCAAGTCTCTGAACTTGTCGGGTTAAATCACATTCTATCCGGTCTTCGCTTAATCGTGCGTACGAACCGTATCTTTGAAACTAACCGGTCCAAGCTTAAGCTTAACTAAAGACCCGTTAGGATTCTAATAGGTTATTATAAACCTTCGTTCCAGATTAGGAGTACCAGTAAAAGCTACTTGCGTTTGCTTATTGTGATTTATACTTTGCTTAGGTAAATACTTTTAACTTATTTTCCCTATACGGGCTTGGGTTACGGTATATAAAATACCGCTGGGTCGGGCATCAAATCTTCCATTGTTTGATGGTTAATTGAATAATTTGATCGGCCCGTTTAAATAGTCTTGTTTACTTAAAGCCTTTGGAGGGTTAATGACCATGTCCCGGATATCCCCGGCATCATTTTACGAAATGGCCACGACTTAAGCGCGGGGTGTAGGCGTACACCCGTCAGTGCATAAAAGAATAATGTGGTGTGTCTATTGATCTTTAACCCGGACACGATCCGGGCTACTAAACACATAAGGAACATGTAATTCATTCACAAGATTATATATTTAAATAATTCTCCCAAGTTATAAAATGTATATGCCACGTGCATCCAAACCAATTTTAATCATTTTCCAAAATGAGTCAGTTGATTGTATTTACCAGTGTAAACTGACGTATTTTCCCAAAAAGATTAAATGCAGGTACTAAGCGTAATTGGCTGGGATTTCTCCTTAGCATCATTAGAAGTCTCGCAAGCTTAAGATGCCTAAAGTCTGTTGAACTACTGTTTCATATTTTATTTCGATCCGTCTGTGGATAAACAATAGACAGTTGTGATATTAAATATCACAATCTTATATTCGGTTGAATTGTATCTTTAAATTGCTTCCGCTGTGCATATTAAATATTGTGTTGTTTGACTATTATGTTGCCAACCACGTCACGATACTCCCCACCGGGCCCACCGGTGACACGTGGAAATCGGGGTGTGACACAATGGTGATATATATGCGGATTAGACACCAAAAAAACCACTTAACAAATGGCTACGATTTAAGGAATGTGTTTAGTGACAGCATCAGATTCCTAATTGACGGAGAAAGATCTGGTGGTAAGAACAGCTGCTTCTAGGAGGTTGTCAAGTGTTTTCGCTCGACGATTCCATACTTGGGTGGTTGGTTTAGCCCTTATTCCTGTAACTCGAATCCTAGCCCGGTATATCCCATTTTAATCTTACACCATTGTGAACCTTACGCCTTTTTTACTCTCTGATCGAGGTTCTCGGCATTGAAAAATCTTCGTAAACTAAATCACACGTGTATATGTTGACATTTAAGAGATATACAGTCAAGACAATCAAGGGCAATGGTGATATATATGGGGATTAGACACCGAAAAAAAAACACTCAATAAATGGCTATAATTTAAGGAATGTGTTTAGTGACGGCATCAGATTCCTAGTTGATGGAGAAAGGTCTGGTGGCAAGAAAATCTGCTTCTAGGAGTTTGTCAAGTGTTTTCGGTCAACGATTCCATTCTTGGGTGGTTGGTTTGGCCCTTGTTCCTGTAACTCGAATCCTAGCCCGGTATATCCCATTTTAATTTTACACCATTGTGAACCTTACGTCTTTTTTACTCTCTAATCGAGGTTCTCGGCATTGAAAAATCTTCGTAATCTAAATCACACGTGTATATGTTGACATTTAAGAGATATACAGTCAAGAAAATCAAGGGCAATGGTGATATATATGCGGATTAGACACAAAAAAAAACACTCAACAAATGGCTACAATTTCAAGAATGTGTTTAGTGACAGCATCAGATTCCTAATTGATGGAGAAAGGTCTGGTGGCAAGAAAAGCTGCTTCTAGGAGGTTGTCAAGTGTTTTCGCTCGAAGATTCCATTCTTGAGTGGTTGGTTTTGCCCTTGTTCCTGTAACTCGAATCCTAGCCCGGTATATCCCATTTTAATTTTACGGCATTATGAACCTTACGCCTTTTTTACTCTCTGATCGAGGTTCTCGGCATTAAAAAATCTTCGTAAACTAAATCACACGTGTATATGTTGATATTTAAGAGATATACAGTCAAGAAAATCAAGGGCAATGGTGATATATATGCGGATTAGACACCCAAAAAAGCACTCAACAAATGGCTACAATTTAAGGAATGTCTTTAGTGCCGGCATCAGATTCCTAATTGATGGAGAAAGGTCTGGTGGCAAGAAAAGCTGCTTCTAGGAGGATGTCAAGTGTATTCGCTCGACGATTCCATTCTTGGGTGGTTGGTTTGGCCCTTGTTCCTGTAACTCGAATCCTAGCCTGGTATATCCCATTTTAATTTTACACCATTGTGAACCTTACGCATTTTTTACTCTCTGATCGAGGTTCTCGGCATTGAAAAATCTTCGTAAACTAAATCACACGTTTATATGTTTACATTTAAGAGATATACAGTCAAGAAAATCAAGGGCAATGGTGATATATATGCGGATTAGACACCAAAAAATAAACAGTCAAAAAATAGCTACAATTTAAGGAATGCGTTTAGTGACGGCATCAGATTCCTAATTGATGGAGAAAGGTCTGGTGGCAAGAAAAACTGCTTCTAGGAGGTTGTCAAGTGTTTTCGCTCGACGATTCCATTCTTGGGTGGTTGGTTTGGCCCTTGTTCCTGAAACTCGAATCCTAGCCCGGTATATCCCATTTTAATTTTACACCATTGTGAACCTTACGCCTTTTTTACTCTCTGATCGAGGTTCTCAGCATTGAAAAATCTTCGTAAACTAAATCACACGTGTATATGTAGATATTTAAGAGATATACAGTCAAGAAAATCAAGGGCAATGGTGATATTTGCGGATTAGACACCAAAAAATAAACACTCAAAAAATAGCTACAATTTAAGGTATGTGTTTAGTGACGGCATCAGATTCCTAATTGACGGAGAAAGGTCTGGTGGGAAGAAAAGCTGCTTCCAGGAGGTTGTCAAGTGTTTTCGCTCGACGATTCCATTCTTTGGTGGTTGGTTTGGCCCTTGTTCCTGTAACTCGACTCCTATCCCGGTATATCCCATTTAATTTTACACCATTGTGAACCTTATGCCTTTTTTACTCTCTGATACAGGTGTTTTTGCTCGACGATTCTATTCTTGGGTAGTTGGTTTGGCCCTAGTTTCTGTAACTCGAATCCTAGCCCGGTATATCGCATTTTAGTTTTACACCATTTTGAACTTACGCCTTTTTTACTCTCTGATCTAAGTTCTCGGCATTGAAAAATCTTCGTTAACTACACGTGTATATGTTGACATTTAAGAGATATACAGTCAAGAAAATTAAGAGCAATGGTGATATATATGCGGATTAGAGACCAAAAAAATAAACACTCAAAAAATAGCTACAATTTAAGGTATGTGTTTAGTGACGGCATCAGATTCCGAATTGATGGAGAAAGGTCTGGTGGCAAGAATAGCTGCTTCCGGGAGTTTGTCAAGTGTTTTCGCTCGACGATTCCATTCTTGGGTGGTTGGTTTGGCCCTTGTTCCTGTTACTCGAATCCGAGCCCGGTATATCCCATTTTAGTTTTACACCAATGTGAACCTTACGCCTTTTTTACTCTCTGATCGAGGTTCTCGACATTGAAAAATCTTCGTAAACTAAATCACACGTGTATATGTTGATATTTAAGAGATATACAGTCAAGAAAATCAAGAGCAATGGTGATATATATGCGGATTAGACACCAAAAAAATAAACACTCAAAAAATAGCTACAGTTTAAGGTATGTGTTTAGTGACGGCATCAGATTCCTAATTGATGGAGAAAGGTCTGGTGGCAAGAAAAGCTGCTTCCAGGGGGTTGTTAAGTGTTTTCACTCGACGACTCCATTCTTGGGTGGTTGGTTTGCCCCTTGTTCCTGTAACTCGAATCCTAGCCCGGTATATCACATTTTAGTTTTACACCATTGTGAACCTTACGCCTTTTCTACTCTCTGATCGAAGTTCTCGGCATTGAAAAATATTCGTAAACTAAATCACACGTTTATATGTTGACATTTAAGAGATATACAGTCAAGAAAATCAAGAGCAATGGTGATATATATGCGGATTAGACATCAAAAAATAAACACTCAAAAAATAGCTACAATTTATGGTATGTGTTTAGTGACGTCATCAGATTCCTAATTGATGGAGAAAGGTCTTATGGCAAGAAAAGCTGCTTCCAGTAGGTTGTCAAGTGTTTCGCTCGACGATTCCATTCTTGGGTGGTTGGTTTGGCCTTTGTTACTGTAACTCGAATCCTAGCCCGGTATATCCCATTTTAGTTTTACACCATTGTGAACCTTACGCCTTTTTTACTCTCTGATCGAGGTTCTCGGCCTTGAAAATTTTTCGTAAACTAAATCACACGTGTATATGTTAACATTTATGAGATATAAGGCGAAAGAGCAGGTGGAGAATGAATAAGATATTTTGTTATTGTATTGCCTGCATTTGATGATGTCTTGTAAGACTTTGCATTTAGAAACATGTGTTTTTAGAACTTTAAATGTTTGATTCATACTTCTGGAAATAAAAATATTTAATGTCGGACTTGCTTTTACAGGTAACTGAAAAAAGTTAAATTGGTTAGTACCATGGAAAATATGTGCTCATGGCCTTAACACCAGAGGCTGTTTTGGCTTTGACAATTGAACGTTGTTTGAATACAACAAGCGGTTGTACGAACAAAAAACTACCAGAAAGAAGTATCACAATGCAAAGTGTCGTCCCCGACGCATCACGCGGGCACCCTACTAGTTATAGTCGTGTAATCAGTGGGATGCTCTTCAGCAGTTATGCAAGTTCCGTGATGCTATGGAAAGTTGTAAAAGTTAATGGCAAGAATCCACTTTGTCGCCCTATAGCTTCACCAACATGAATGTGTAGATTTCTTGCTCGACCACCATGTTAAACAGGTATAGAAAGTTCTAAACGTCATATATACCATTTTTATACAACAGGAGAAGTAAATAATAAGTTGAAATAAATTTTGCTTCCATGGGCAGTAAAAATGATTCATCGTTATTTACAATGGATAAAATCAACGACCCCACTTATATACAAATCACAATCCCTCAAAACTCAAGCTATTTTCAAAGACAAGGCATAAATTACCGAACTCTGACTTGAATAACATCCCCATCTTTAAGCTGCGTGTTAGACAACACAATCTGACCATTTACAGAAACCAGTTTGCCTTCAAGGCCAACCCTGGTAGCAGCATCTGCAGCAGTACTCCCACTTCTCAACCTCACTATCTCACCATCTGGCCAACACACAACTGCTATTTCCCCAAATTGGTTCACATTATTAGCAAACTTTGATTGTTGAAAACCTGCCTCGGATCGCAATTGTTCCTCCCATTGGAGCATTGTCCTCAACAGGAGCACCTGAAATATATAATCTACCTTTTTAACATACTTGTTTAAGACTAGAGAGTTGGATGAAACATTACCTTGTTGTTGATACCAGCTTCCATGGGGGTAAAGTTAGTGCAACCAGAGCTAGAACTTGAGCTTGAGCTTGAAGATGGGTTCAAAACAGAATCAAGCTGTTTCCCCTCAGAAACGGCAGACACAACATTCCAGTATTCAATCTCCTCTGCTTCTGATAGATCAATTACTTGAATGAATGTTGGCAGCAGGCGCTGAAACTGATCTTGCTGCACAAGCAAGGCCATGGTGTCACATTGGCAGTAAACAACATTGCACTACTTACACTGATATACCTACCTTATGGTAAATACCATCTCGACAAAGTGTATACTTCTCCAAGCAGGTACACCAATCCCCATGCCCTGGTTCACACCACCATTCATCTGATACCTGAAACAGACAGATAATCTACCTAAGTTGGCCCTTGAGTTCTCGGAGCAATTTATTATTATTATTATTATTATTGTTATTTTTTGTAACCTTTTTGTACAATCTTGCATAAGCCTCCCACCGCTTTCTTTGAGAAGATGACCTTCTGTCAGCAACCGCTTCAGAAGCGGAGAGTACAAAGCTGGAAGCCACAAGCATATGTCTTCCATCCTCATCCACTCTGAATATTTTTTCATATTCATCAAATAGTGTCCTACGCGTAAACCCTTGTAGATCAAAAAGAGAAAGATACCTGACAATAACTGCAGCAAGCAAATGACTTCCTTCAACTCTAAGGACTGGATGTCCTACTTTCAGGGAACTGTATTTCTGAAATATGTGTGAACTTTTATCTTTCATGTCATTTGAGAGATATGAGGAAGATGTTATTTCTGAACCTATTACGCTGCTCTTGTTATTACCAGCTTCTTTATAAAGCCAATGTGCAGCAACTCCATGCTCAGCGTATTCATGCATGCTCTGAAATGACAAGTTACTGTCAGCTACTACTCATTCTATGATATCATGTTGATCGTGTGTACCTGCGTCCTTATTTGAACTTCCATAGGTGAGTTTTCTGGACCATGCACTGCAGTGTGCAGAGACTGCCATTATGAGATCAAAAGTCAGAATTTGACAAGAGACAAAGGGAATTTGCACAAATAGATTAAACCAGGAAGAGTAATGGTATACTGCGTGTTGTGTTAAAGTGGGTTACATAGGGAAATCTACACGATGTTCACGAAGGTAGTGGAGGGGGGGCTCATGGAGGTGATGTGGCATCATGGCCACTAGTGAACACCGCCCCCTTCATTGGTGAAGCATGAAGGTAGTCGAAATCTACACGATGCCCACGAAGGTAGTCGAAATCTCAAAGGTAGTGGAAATCTCACCTATGGATGGTGGAAGGAGAGCTGACGTGGATGAGGGTATAGTGACCACGCCCCCCGGATAGCTAGGTTGCACTGGGACGGGTACGGGAACGGGGTACGGGGACGGGTACGGGAACGGGAAACGGCAAAACTAAAAAATTCAAGAAGCGGGGACGGGACGGGTACGGGAATAAAAACATATAAAAAAATAAATATATATTAAAGATAATATAACATAAAATCCCAAAATAATTATATAGTGATGTAAAGCCCAAGCCCATTTTAAACCCTACTATATAAACCATGTTATAAAAAAAAACCCTCATTTCACTTTTAACATCCAGCCGACACCCTCTTGATCTCTCTCAATCTCGTAGCCGGAGGTGCCGGCCGAGCTCCGGCGCCATCTTTTCCGGCTGTTACGCACACTTTCTCCATCTCTCCAAAATCTGGCAACCAGAGGAGCTCAGAAGAGAGAAAGGTAGAGAGAGCAGGAGGTTACGCACACCCCCATAAATTCCTTCCTTATACCATTTTAACACATCTGGTTACGGTATGATTCGACGAGATCAGAAGAGAGAAAGGTAGAGAGAGCAGGAGGAAGGAGAGAGAGAACGGGCGGCGCCGGCGTCGATTGCCGGTGACCGCCGCTGAAGATTGATGACGATCGATGATGGCAGCTGTGATGATGATGACTCAGCTGTGATAAAACCAAAAAAAAAAACGGGAAACGTTTCCTGCACGTCCCCAAACCCCGTCCCCTTCTGCAGCGGCCGTACCCAACATGCCGGGGACGTTTCCCGGCCGTCCCCGTGCCGTTTCCGTCCCCTAGCAGTCCCCGGGACGGGAGACGGCACCTCATAGGCGTTTCCGTGCTTCCGAGCCGGATAGTGGATGAGAGAAATGGTGGAAGGGCAGCTGACGTGTCGCTGAGGTGGAGGATGGTGATGAGTGTTCACTAGTGAACCACACCCATCAGCCTTATAACCTAGGACTCAACCCCACCTTAGCCTCCAAGATTAAATAAACATACCAAAAATACTAGACCATACCAAACAAAAATACTTAACTAAAGTAATAATCTGACCCAAATAAAACTTTGACCCATTCGACTGACCCATGACCCAATTCCGCACTTCACATGTGAACCAAACAAGAACAGGTTCAACACGTGGTGGCATACCGGCAGTGAGACAGTGCCGATTCTGTGGGTGCAAGTTCGCCAGTTAAGTGCGAAACTGATGGTGGTACCTATGTGGCAAGATGCGGCCTGTGGTGGCCAGGTTTTCAACGACAACTGTTCTTAGTGAGACTAGGGTTTCTAGCGACTATTGCGAGCGGTTTTTTTAAGCGACATGTGGTGGTTACTAAGGTTTAGGAGTGCAGGTTGTTTCTGCTAGGGTTTGGAAAACAGGTTGTTTCAGCCATAGTTATTAAAGGCGCTAGGCGCACTCAAGGCGCATAGGCCTCGCCTAGGGCCAAGGCGCAAAGCGCAAAAGCGCAAAAAAAAGCAAGGGCCTGAGAAAAATAAAGCGCATAATGAAAAAAAATAAAAATATATTATGTATTAGAAAAAGAATACTATTCTTTAAATAAAATAAACAAAATCTATTATATAACACTTTATATCATTTATTTAGTACCAAAAGTTCTAAAATATTAGTGTATCAGTGTAGAAGAGTAGTTTTCCTTAGATAAAAGTACAGATCTGGCTAGAATCTTGCCGGAATTTAGAAAATTTGGCCGGAAACTCTCCGGAATCTAGGAATCTCGTCGGAATGTGCACTTGAACCATCACCTGGAGAATTAAAGCGCAATTTTCTCGACTTAAGGCGTAACTGCCTCGCCTCGCCTGAAAAATGGGCCTAGGCGCAAGAGGCGATGGCTTTTAACAACTATGGTTTCAGCCACTAAACCCTACGAGAGCATGTTATTTCTACTAGGAACTCCAGTGGCTTGTTAGCAACTAGGGTTTAGAAGTGCAGCTCGTGTACCATCAGTGTTGGTGAGACACGGCTTGGGGCAGCAGCTAGGGTTTAGTAGCAAGTTCGCTATGATGAAGAGTAATTATTGATTGTTGTGTATAATTGGCTTACACAGAGGCTCTTTACACTGAGTAAAATACTAAACTTATGTACACCACGACATAAACAAATTCAAATGTACGTTTATCGTGGTAAAGTAAAAGTAAATCAGAAGATATAAACTCGATATTTTTCCAACCAAAATGAATTATTTTTTTTTAAATAGTATAAATGGGATCAATCCTTGGTAAGGAACTAAGGATGGGGTTCAGGTCTCCTCCATCAAGTGATATGAGATACATTCTAACTTCACCAATGAGGGCATTTTCATATTGATAACTGATATGTCTATTAGTATTGGTTAGAACACGCAACATGTGTAAATTATGTAAAGAAAAATTTTGGTGCCCAATAATTTATATTAAATTCTTTAAAGCAAGAGTTTATTACTTTTCACAAAATATTACAGTTACAAAAAAATGCTTGGTCAATACATACTGTAAAGATAACAGTGTGAGACACACAAATAATATGCTGAGAGACGATTTAACCTGATATCCACTTGGCTTTGGATTGACAATGTAATCATCAAACTCCCCATCAATTGGTGTCCAAAGCCTGCAGAAGCCGAGGAAAAGATTTCATTTATATTACAACATCCATACTATATTAAGGCATGCTACCTGTGTATGATATTTAGAAGACTGTAACAACACCGAACAGCTTGTCCATGTAAAGTTCCACTTTTATCTCCAACAATTACTCTTAGTGCACGTGCATCATATACTTTATCGATACTGACATCTTTACGATTCATCTGTGTGAAGAAAAGGAGTGTCAGCAAACTTTTGGAGTTAGCCATAAAACCTTGATACTGCATAAAAAAAATCAAACCCAAGATGAATGAAATCATGTATTCTGAGCTTCTAAGGCTGTTCAATAGAGATGGCAATTTAGAACCATTCTAAATTGGATGGAGTTGCAGAGAAGTGGAACACGAAACCTTAAGGAATCACGCTTACCTAATTCTTATATTCATTCAACACATACCTTACTGTAGATGCTGTATAAACTTTTAAGGCGGCTAGATAATGTCACTTCCATTCCAGGAACATAGCTGCAAATGTAAGAGTCAAGACTGGGAAAAGATGACTGAAGTGAAGACTACAGATATATCTCAGATAATCTTACGAGGTTGAAATAAACAACTCGCGTTCCAGTTCTTCCTCACAAACGACTAGAGATGCTAGTGCAATTCCAGCATCCCTCACAACTTTTGGTTTTGTTTGGACTTCTGTGCATGACCCAAGATCTTGAATATATTGAATTCGTTTTCTTCGATCAAGTAGAAGATCAAAGGGAACAACAGCTTGCAAAAGATCCTGCAGTCACCAATGTCATATTGATATTATTCCAGTTAGGTTTTTCTTTATTTCATGGTCTTATTTGGAGTTAGGTCCATCCCCTGTCTGTCACTATTTGCCCCTTTAAAACTTACCTTGATGCTGACTACACCATCATCTATTGATGCTTCAGGCTCAGGAGTCAGGTTTGGTTCACTGCTTTTGGCATATAGGCGTCTATGGTTGCCAACCCTGCTGCTGCTGCTGGGTGTCCACATGGAGGCCAGGTCAGATCGCATCTGGCGGAAGATCTGAGGCTGCACACATATGATTCAATCATTAGACAATATTCATTAAACGTAGTGTAAAAATATTACTGACTTGAAGAACAGCAAAGCAAAGGTCTTCAAGTTCTGCTTTTAAAGCCCAAAGGCCCAATCTGGAAGCAAGAGAACACCAAACAACCAAAGTCTCCTGTGCTACAGCTTTAGCCTTGGCCGAGGGTAGAGCATAACTGCAAGCAAGAGAGAGGATACAGTATTGAAGTCAGCCGTTAAACCCCTTGTATACATAGAGCATGCTAACGAAACACAATGATGAAATTTCATACACAACGGAAACTTTTCTCTACTTCAGAAACCAATGAACCAGGAGAGTAAAACAGTGGCTGTTAAGTGATGGAAATAAAAAATCACAGATGAAAAATATTGAAACAAGTCATACATGGTTCTCATGTTGTGTAGACGGTCTGCAAGCTTGATAAGCACCACACGTGGATCATCAACCATGCCCAAGAGCATCACTCGTAGATTGTTTGCCTTCACATGCCAGTTGTAGTGAATGTCACTCTATCTAGTATACTACGCATGTTGTTGGTTTTTTGTTTTGGCAAAATCATTTTACTAAGCATAATGACATACCTCTTCATAGCCAAGGGTAGCCTGATCCTTGACATTTATCCTGCGGTGTCTTCGTAGCAACTGCAGGATATACATAATTAGTGGCTACAATGACAGAAATAAGCTACTAGTGTTGATACCTGATTGATATAACTCAGCCTGGACACACCAGCTACCAGCTTTGCTATATCTTCACCAAACTCTGTCTCAATGGTATGCAGGCTTTCACATGTATCATCAACTACATCATGTAGTATGCCAGAAATGACTGTATCAATAGCCTGCAGCATGTGAAGCATTGATAATAAAAAAACAAGTTTGTTTTGTATTAATAAGTTGAGAGATTTTGAATTAAGTGGTTGCCTTTTTCCCAGTTGAAGGAACTAGCACAGCTAAGATTTTAGCTGTATTGATACAGTGGGTTATATAGGGGTCTCCTGTTTTGCGAAGCTGGCCATGATGAGCATTCCTTGCAAATCCAATTGCCTTGTGCACCTGCCTTCACAGATTTAGCATCTTTTAGGAAGTAGCATGAGAGCACAAGATGATTACAAGAAGCAGGAAGGGATGGTAAACCTTTGGGTCATTAAATACAGGGTATCCGGTAACATCCACCCCATCCAGTATTAAAGAACCTGCAAAATAACATCTATCTTACTTACTTACAGAGAAGCAAGCAAAAGCAGTATAAAGAAAGAAACAATACAATTACCAGGCTGTTCATCGACTTTAGGCCATAAACAATCAACCTTGGTGGATAGACAAGCTCCGGATGCAATTGCAACGGCGGTGACAGCGACTTGAGTAATCGCCGACGTTACTGCCCCGTGAAGGGACCCGGAGCCGGCAGCAGCGGCAGCAATTACATTTCCGGATGTTAGTATCGTAGTTAAGGGCGAATAAACAGCAATTTGGTCCAGCATACAACATCGGATATGATGAATCTTCTTTGAGTTTCTGACAAGGACTAAAGAGCTTCTGCAACCCAGCAACATCCTACTAGTCTCGCATGAATACATCAAATCAAAACACCCTTCACTCCTTACGGATCGGATTTGGATTCTTCAAGTTTCTTTGTGTGGACTAGTTTTTACGTTGCCCTCCCTGGTGTGTGAGATTATTTTACACACCCATTCCCAGTCCTTGTCGGGCAACCCCCTCAACGTTTACACCGTAGGCATTTCGGCCCCTAATTATTATAATATATCTATCTATACTTCAAGGAGAAAAGTCTTTCACATCACAAACAGGCAATTAGTTAGGCTGTCCAACATTGTCTATCTGATGTCATTATTACATCATAAATCTTAATTTAAAATCTTTTAAATACATTTAAAATACAAATTAGAGAATGGGCTCAATTAAAACATCAGTCACTTTTAAAATTATGGCTTCAGGTTCAAAATTCAAATCATACTTTCTGACACATATATAACACTGATACATGATTCTAGCTCAACATTCAAAATTCAAACCATACTTTCAATCCATCTCTCTCTCAAACCCAGAGCTCCCAGCTCATTGTTCTCCTCATACGTAGATTAAACCCTAAATCATCTCCAAATATCATCACAATCCACACCAGTCGCCGATTAAACCCTAAAATCGATTGATTCTCTTGCTGATTATCATCACGATTCACACCAAAGGTTACAGAAGGTTGCTCTTGAGAGCATGAGGTACTGTTTGTTGAATGTTGATATATATAGTTGTTTTGTGATTTTGTAGGTTGCTCTGATCTACTCTAACTCTCCCTTTTTATATTTCAGTCTGTATTCTCTGTTGGAACTCTGTAACTCTAATAGCCCTGACCGTCAAAGATAACCCTGACCAACCGTCTGCGGTTGACCATGTGCTAACTTGTTTGATGGGAGAGTTGCATGTTAGGGTTGTAGCTTATTTTTTTTACTGTAGTTATACTTATTTAAATTGATTATGAAGAAACAAGTGTTGATAATTTTTATTAACACTCAAATTTAAGAATATGCTAATATGGATATTGATTTTATTAAATTAAATATAAAGAAAGATTAAAGACTCAAATATGCATAAATTTTACACGCTGCAATTTTCACTTCCTAGGATTTCGACGACTCTCGCCTTCTTCCCCGCGATTTCATTCTTTCTTTTGTTTTGCAGATCGACTAGTATGTCGCAGATTTTCTAATCCTGTTTCAGCAGTTGTGTGATAAACTCTTCTGCGTTGTTCTTGAAGTCTGATGGAGGAGAGTGGAGGACTTCATCAAGCAATCCGATGCTGCTCCAGGTTTGCTAGTAATTGTTTTCACTGATGATGTCGACTTTTCTGTTTAGTTCTTCATCTAATATCTTTTCTTCGTGCGACCATCTAGAGAATTGTGTTTTAACAGCGCTGGTGTCTGACTAGTGGTAGAAGCATCTGTTTGTCATCTAGAATATTGTTGGTGTTGCTGGTTTTGGTTTGTTTGTTTTTTTTTACTAACAGTTTTTTAAAAGTGAATTGCTGATGTTTTCAATCAAACTAATCATCAGCCTTTTATAGTGTTTAAAATGGGTATTATGGTAAATGAAGAGGTTAATCATAATTATGATAACCTGTTTTTTGAAGGTTTAAATTTTGTCCTTTGAGTTTCTTGATATTTAATTTTATTAGCTTTCCCATGAAAACTTATTTTTGAAAGGTTTTGCATTGAAAGCACGTTGTTTTTAAATATAAATGTACATGTTTATATTAAATGTACACGTTTTTTCCTCCTAGATTATTAAATGTACAGGAAATTTAAATCTGACCTTTGGGCTGTTAGATATTCCACTGTATAATATCATTGCCAATTCACCCGTTTTCCATCATGTTTTACTACCAAGATACCTTTCTTTCACATAAGTTGAATAATATAACATAAAATGGCGTCATACACTTCTGCAGAGTCTGATGATTTAAAGCAGCGCTTTATCAAGCAAGTTGAAGAGCAAGTATATGTGGATAGGGCTACTCTTCAAGAGCTAAAGAGGTGTTTTGATGGACTGTACCTTGGTCTGTTCACGAGAGACCAGGTTTCCAGAAACCTGATGGCAATGCCTTTGACTTCCGTTCGTGACCTTTATGTTGTCAGTAATATACAGTGCGGTGATAGAGACGTGTAGTTCATGGCGACGCTCAAGGATATACATCGAGAGGTTCAGCACTCAATGGAGTTGAAGCTAAAATTTCTTAATTCTTGCTGTTAGATTTTTAAATTTCTGATTGTTATTGTTAGATTTGAAGGTTTCTTAGTTCAATACTCGATGTAGTTGTTACTGTTTTAATGCCATAAATTTAATTGTATTAATCTTTCTTCTCATATTTTACTTTTACTTATTTTAGCAAGCATAAGTATTATTATATTGATATATATATAGAATCTGAGGATTGCAGATCGATATTGATGTTAAATTGTGTCTGAATTTGATTTAGTTTATGTTGATGTTAAATTGTACCGGAATATAGAATGCCAAACATGAAAGCACTGTTGAAGAAGAAGAAAAGTTTGTTCAAAGGGCAACGCCCTATTAGAGACAAAGCACTGATATAGAATGCCAAACATCTGTTTAAGCCTTAACAAATGTTTGGTAAGTTAACAGAGGTTTAAATCCCTCAGGTTGGTTTATGTCACACCCCAACCGATGGCGTAATCATCGGGGCGCGGCACTGAGCGAAACAGATTGTCTAGGAGAAATCCATAACAACTAAAATTAGCGGATATTTAGCATTATGTCCCATACCATAATATATCAAATAAAAGCAGTTATTACAAACATTGTTTTCTCAAAGACAAATCAAAAGTTCTGACGACTCAGATTTAAATAAATTGTTTGTTTGTTTCTAGACTCTTCCTACTTAGATTCCATAAAGCAAGCATCCTAGCAGTTAGCATCCTAAACACCTGACACATACGTTAAAATAAAGGTCAATACACATGGTGTAAAGGTGAGCATACAAGTTTAATAGATATAATAGAGTTCGAAATCGTTTACGCATAACCAGCATGTAACATGTATAAAGTGAAGGCAAGTAGGTTATCAACAGAGAAATATGCACAGACGTGACTGCGAGTTGTAGAATGCGCAACACATATCCCCACTAGGACACGTGAAGTAAAGCCCTTAACAACCCTGTCCACGACAGGTGCTGAGTCCAAAATATAGTACTATCGTTGCTAAGGTGTCAGGCAACAATCACTGTGTTAACATAACATACAAGCATTCATCAAATAACACGTAGCATGCAATAACGGTCAGCGTATAAATAGTGTTTGCGTTGTGTGTCGATTGTGATTTAGCATAAGTAACGTATGTAACACCCAAAAGTGCATAAAGCAAAAAGGGATCGAGTATACTCACACATTGTGCTTAACAAGTAAACACTATCTTGGATTGAAGGGAGCGCTGAGAGAAGTTAGCCTGAACAGTTAACGATAGTATAAACGATAAGCGGCGCGTAAAACGATGCAAGAGTGGTAAGTGTCGGATGGTAATCCGATCGGATGGCAATCCGATCGGATGGCCAGTCGATCTGATGTCAATCCGTTCGGATGGTCATCCGATCGGATGGCCATTCGATTGGATTGACACCTCGCTTGGTGAGGATGTGTTTGTGTATGATGGTTTGCCTTTTGAAGTTTTCGTTGTAGCATTTTGAAACAGAGAAGTATCTCTACCCTTCAGGTCGGTCGATCGAACGGCGGCTCGATCGGGTGACGATCCGTTCGGCGAGGTATTTCTCAGAGAACAAGTTCACAGCAGTGTTGTCACTCGATCGGATGGTCTACCGATCGGGTGGCAGTCTGCTAGAACTGTCTATGCATTGAACATGTTGAAAATTGTTTAAGTGTTGAAATCCCAAACATCACATGGTCGGACGGTCGTTCGATCGGATGGCAATCCGATCGGACGGTAATCCGTTCGATGTTCAAAACCTTTGAAAAGTTGAAAATAAAGTTTAAGTGTGGGACCAAGGTGCAAGCCGATCGGATGGTTGTCCGATCGAATGGTAATCCGATCGGACGGCAATCCGTCCCATCGACCTGATCGTCTTGACACTTGGTGGTTTGATAGTTTGCAGTTTTGATTCGAGATGGTTTGATAACGTGCCAAACAACAGAACCCTCTCCAAGGCTCGAGTAATACAATCAAATAGGAATCACCCTAGTCCGGTCAGTTGACTGTTCGAGACGGTGGTTCATGTTTAACCCGAAATCGGTTGTCTCTTAGATAGAATTCAGATCTTGAACCAACACATCACTAAGAAAGAGTAGAAGATCAGAACAAGCTCCGATTCTATCGGTCTTGAGTGCATTGAGTGTAAAAGAGTTGAAAGAAAGTTAGAAAACCATCTCTCAATCTTTTTCATCATGAATATGTTCAGATCTATGCAAGATCTTTGTTTATTCATGTGGAAATCGCCCAGATCTAAGTCGTTCTTGGTGGATTGAAGCCAAAACATGAAGTTCATATGAACTCCATGATGACATCATCCTAGAACACCTCAAATCCATTGATTTCAAGGTTAAAAGTTAAGATTTAAAAGAGAGAATGATGAAGAAGTGTGTGTAGATCATAGAAGTACAAGATTTAGGTTGAAAACTTACAAGAATCGCGAGAAATGGAGAGAAATAGAGCTTGAGTGTGGATGGGTCGAGTGAGGAGCTGTCACATCAAGTAATGTGACAAGTGTGGGTATTTATAGGGTTTCCCAAAAAGGAAAGTGCAGGAAGTCGAGTGGGTCACCAATCGGATGACTGTCCGATCGGGTGGCAATCCGATCGGGTGGCAATCCGATCGGATGGAAATCCGATCGGTTGGCCATCCGATCGAGCGGTCACTCAATCGAGTGGCTCCGACGTGTTGAGTTGTGACGTTTCGTCTCGTGCGTTGGGTTTTGCGATGAGTTTAAGCGAGTTTGCGATGTGATAGAATTATCCATTAGCTAATTAATCCCAACTATTATATCTAACATACAATCACTATAAATAACTTGCGTTTAGCATTTGCGATTCGATTGCGATAGAGTTGCGATTGCGTTTCGATTAATCACCACAACATAAACATAAATAAACATGCACAAGTAACACAGAAGTAGCACACACACACGTAAAACAATATCCAGAACGCATAATTCGGGTTGCGAATGCGATTATGATGCGATAAGCGATAAAGCGATAAAACATGCGATAAATAGCGATTAAACCTCGATTATTAACAAGTACTCCACATAATACAACTAATTCGATAAAATAAATAGATTATCTACAAGTCAAAGAAGTCAAAACAGGAGTTGAGCAAGGAGTGACAAATCGCAATTAGAAATCTTTTCTCCCTTTGACTTAAATCTTGACTTGACTTTGACTTTCGAAACACGGGGTGTTACAGTTTAAGCCTGAACAGATGTTCAAATAGCTGGTAAAGATCCAAAGCTAGTTGTAAGGCCAGTACAATTACTTATGTTGGTTCCAGTGGACCCCACAAAAGAACAGATGATTGCAAATCCAAAATAGTCTACAATATCTGATCATGAATAACAGTGCTTTGAAGAACCTGCTCCTCCCATTGACAAATACTCAACATCTGCTACTCCAAAGGTCTGCCAAAGCTAAAGTTTGCCAAAAGAGAAAATCTGCTTGAAGATAAAGTCTGCTGATCAAAAGGTATGCAAAGTGATCCTCTACTGATGAAGATAAAGTCTGAAGAAGCAAAGGTCTGCTATAGCTCAACAGATGTTAAAGACCAACAAATGATATTCAATAGATGCTGCTCAACAGAGGTTATCAATGTAACAGTGCTTATGCTAATAGCAGATGTTAGGAGTTTGTTAGGCTGTTAGATGTCGCTGTCTAGGTGACGTCCGCTTACATGCTTCAGATATTCGATTTAAACTATAGTCTAGGTGACGTCCGCTTAGATGCTTCAAATGTTTGATTTGTACTATAAATAGAGTAGTGCATCGACTGTTCTATTTATCACTTTCCTCTTAACATTTTGTATGAACAGGCTGGGGGAGTTTGTAATTCTCATGCACACGTAAACATTGTAATTGCAATCTTTATAAAAGCATGATGATGAAAGCATTCTTTTCATTGTTATGAGAAAAAGTTTATTATTCCGCTGCTGTAACACCCCGTGTTTCGAAAGTCAAAGTCAAAGTCAAGATTGAAGTCAAAGGAAGACAAGATTGCTAATTGCGATCTGTCACTCCTTGCTCAACTCATGTTTTGACTTCTTTGACTTGTGAATAGTCTTTTTATGCTTTTACGTTAGTTGTATTATGTGGAGTACTTGTTAATAATCGAGGTATAATCGCTATTAATCGCATGTTTAATCGACTTATCGCTTATCGCTATCGCATTCGCAACTCGAATTATGTGTTTTGGTTATTGTTTTACGTGTGTGTGCTATTTATGTGTTACTTATGCATGTTATGTTTATGTTGAGGTGTGAATCGCAATCGCAAATCTATCGCATCGCAATCGAATCGAAACGCTAAACGCAAGTGAATTATAGTGATTGTATGTTAGATATAGTAGTTGGGATTAAAAGTAATTTGATGGGTAATACTATCGCATCGCTCGCTCGAATCGCATCACAAAGCTCTACACTCGAATCGAAACGATAAAACTTATCGTGCCAAACACTCGGATTGAGTGGCCAACCGATAGGGTGGCCATCCGATCGGATTGCCATCCGATCGGGTTGCCATCCGATCGAGTTGCCACCCGATCGGACTGCCACCCGATCGACTAGCCTCCTTCCCACTTTCCTTTTATGGAAACCCTATAAATACCCTCATATGTCACATCACTTGATGTTGACAGCTCTCACTCGACCAGCTCACTCCAGCCTTCATTTCTCTCGATTTCTTCCAATTCTTGTAAGTTTTCAACCTAAATCTTGTACTTTCTTGATCTACACGCACTCCTACACCTTTCTATCTTTTGAATCTTAACTTTTAACCGTGAAATCAGTGGATTTGAGGTGTTCTAGGATGATGTCATCATGGTGTTCTTATGAACTTCATGTTTTGGCTTCAATCCACCAAGAACAACTTAGATCTGAACGATTTCCACATGAATAAACAAAGATCTTTCATAGATCTGAACATATTCATGGTGAAAAGGATTGAAAAATGGTTTTCTAACCTTCTTTCAACTCTTTTACACTCAATGCACTCAAAACCGATAGATTCGGACCTTGCTCTGACCTCCTACTCATTCATAGTGGTGTGTTAGTTCCAGATCTGAATTCTATCCAAGAGATTTACTGATTTCGGGTTAAACATGAAACACCGTCTCGAACAGTTAACTGGTCGGACTAGGGTGGTTCCTATCCGATCGGGTCACTAAGTCTTGACGAGGTTTCTGTTGTTTGTGATGTGTGCAAAATGCAACATATAAATTACATCAAATGTGGCATAAAACTAACCCTTTTTTAGTACTGATGTTGGAAAAAGTGTGTTTTTGTCTTCCTTTTGTATTTTCAGGATTAAATGAGCTCAAATGAACAAAAGAAGCAAAAAGGCAGCTAAATCTAACATAAATACAAGAAAAGGAATAAACGTGGCATGCCCGACCCATCGACAGCACCTCCCCAAGCAAAAACAAGAGAACAGAAGGCTGAACACACGGGGGCGTGCCCAAGTGTCTGTAGAAAAGACAAAGTTGTAGAAGCTTCTATCACCCACCACGGGGGTGTGTCCAGCGGACACGAGGCCGTGGTCAACTCTAAGATTCGTAGAATCTAGGAAAATCTTGATAGTACAGATACGCTTCTGCACACGGGGTCGTGCCCAGCGGACACGGGGGCGTGGTCAACTAATGTAGACAAACTGCATTTAATGAAGAAAGAGAAGACGGGTGGACACGGGGCCGTGTCCGGGCTTCTATGCAGGCTATAAATAGGGGTGCTTGGCTCATTTGCAAACCATCCCTTGGCAAACCACCTCTCTCACACTTCACCCACCCACTACCACCATCACAACCCACATCCACCACCATCATCCATCATCCATCATCCATCATCCATCATAGATTGTGTGAGTAGTCTCGGGATCCAAGATTGATCGTAAGAGTTCTTGACAATCAAAGGCCATGTTTGCCTAAGTCTCTTACATCACTTGGTGAAGACAAGTGTCTAGTGTAATACTTTTTATTTTTAATCTTTTCGCACTTTTTATTTGGTTATGTATTAATGACTTTAATAACTAGTTTCTTATGTTGAAGGTGAGTCTTCCTTATCATTTGTCTGTGGTGTCTTGCCATTATTTTACTGTCTATATAAAATAAAAGATTTTCACCATTCATATCTCCACGGTCTATATGGAGGTATGTTGGCTACCTGGTCGGGGGTTAAGGGAACGGTTTGGTAAGAGTCTTGCCTTGTTTGGTGTATAGATCCTGCAAGGACCTGGGTCAACTTTAGTAGGACCTCCTTCAATACCCACTGGTATTGGATGGCGGGGGTCCGAACTCCTTGACCCCCTCATATGTAAACTACTATTAAAACTTTAACCCGGCTACTTAGGACTGTATCCCTGCTGACTCAGACTACTTAGCCGAGGGTAACGTCACCTCCAGAAGAGGGGCCTACCACAATATGCATTAATAACTTAATTAATTATCTTTCAATAATCCAACCCTTTAGGATTGTATCCTTGCTGACTCAAACTACTAGGTTGAGGGTAATGTCACCTTCAGAAGAGGGGCCTACAACAATAACGCTCACGATGGGTGCACTTGCCCATATGTGTGTTTAGTGTTAGTAAATATCGTGTTTTATAAATTTAAAACTTGGCTAAAAAGTGTTAAAGGGCTTAAAATATACATTAAAAACTATACTATACGACACTTCACACGCATCAAGTTTTTGGCACCGTTGCCGGGAACACAAGGATTTTAAGAAAGTTAGGAATCAACGACCTAATCGTTTTCTCTTATTTTTCTATTTTTCTAGGGTTTTTTTTAGATTTCCAGCTTCTGCAGAACTCAGCATGGGGCGTGCCCGTTGAACACACCCCTGTGCTCAATCTTTGGTACTGGCAATCCTGTTTTAAGTCAGACAGTAAGCTGAACACGGGGCCGTGCCCACTCAACACGCCCCGTGCCCAAGTTTCAGTTACTGAAAACAGAACCGTAAGATCTCGACGGTTGGTAATTTCTGACACAAACATGAGTGATACTGATATTTTTTACTTTCGGCACTCTTATGGTACGTGGTGTCAAATATGTGGTGGCCCTCATAAAGATTTAGAATGTTATTTTCTAAATTATAAGCCCCATTATATAGACCCATTGTTTTCCTGTAGCCTTAAGAGGGGCGAAAGTAAAAATAATCCCTATCTCTCCCTCGAATGCTCTCAATCAACCCTTCTAGGAGAAATGCTTCTCGATGAATTATTTCAAATGGAAGATCTAATTCTTAATTGGGTGAAAGAACTTGAGATGGATATCATTAATTCACCTCAATACGAAGCCCAAGAAGAATTATTGAGATCGCATTCGAATAAAAATAACTTCGTTGTTCCCGAAATCACCTCTAACTCTAGCGAGGACTTGAGCGATAGTCGTCCCAGTGTCGATTGTGCCGTGAAGGACTCCCCATCGACTTCGTTCGGTGCATACATAGACCTAAGCGATTCGGCATACACCTTCTTTAACGAGAGCCCGGGAAAGGGTTGGACTGGTCCACCTACATTTAGCATAGGAATCACCCTCACCGATAACCTCTTGCGTTCTCGTCTAGTCTAG
This sequence comes from Helianthus tuberosus, assembly GCA_030545235.1. Classification (NCBI taxonomy): domain Eukaryota; kingdom Viridiplantae; phylum Streptophyta; class Magnoliopsida; order Asterales; family Asteraceae; genus Helianthus; species Helianthus tuberosus. The sequence continues at coordinate 192,925,900 of CM060433.1, read as the reverse complement.
AGCAATTAAGGTATCTCAGGCACTTTGGGGTTGTTCCATCCAGTAAGGAACCACCCGATCCGGATGAATTCCTTAGGAATAGACGAAACTTCATAAACAGCCTCTCGACACGGGGCCGTGTCCAGGTCAACACGCCCCCGTGTCCACCAAAAGATTCCTTTCTGACTTTTTATCAGAATACGGACAAAATGTGTCAGGGCTTCGTCTGCACACTAGGCCGTGTCCAGCCGACACTGGGCCGTGTGCAGCGTGCTGTCGTTTTCTATAAATGCAGCCAAGAATCCTGCACATTTGGACCATTCCAGGGACAGAGATTTGGTGGGATCTTCACACATACCATCCTAGGTATTTTCTAAAAGAAGGTTCTCAACAACCATCTTGTCCTTTCCTCTCTTGTCCATTCCCTTCTTCTTCATTTTTCACCTCAACACCTCCATTAGAGCTTGAGATCACCATGATTCCAAGCTTTATTGTGATATATGTTAGGTTTTTGTTCAAGGAATCTTGTTATAAATAAGTGTTACAACATTGTTTTAACTTATTTCTGCTCAAAAACGCTTCCTAAGTTGGAAAAATAATTTAAAACTCCAAGATTCCTTGTTCCAAAAATATGCAGAAATGTGAACACGGGGTCGTGCTCATTGAGCACGGGGCCGTGTCTGAGGCTACTGTTTCATTAAAATGAACTTTTTTCAGTTTATTTTCGTAGAATGTCGAGCCAAAACAGTGGAACTTCTTCTGCACATTCCAGAAACAGTCAGAGGGAAAGGAGGTCTTCGATTGAAGCAACTCTCGTACGCTACGTGATGGCATTACGTGAAGCTCTTGATTAGACGACCTCGGTAGAGGAGGTCCTCATAGACCGTATAAATTATCTTACGGTGGGGTTTGAAAACAGTTTTCAAGAAATCAACCTCTTGCACCAGAGGTTGAACATTCTTGTGACACCTCCCATGAAGCCAATCCTCCCTCAAGAGGATTGGAACCTAGCACTTGGAGTCAATAATCCCACCGGGTGGGATGACATCCCCGCGGAGCCTCCTCTTGAAGATTTGCAAGAAGTCCCGTTGGAGATTGCACCCCCTCAAACTGATGCAAATGAGCCTGCCTTTCTTCTCCCAAGAGAGATAGAGGAATGGCTCACCGACGTATGAGGAACCCATATCCGGAGGAAGAAGTTCTTCGAGCCACATCAAACCGAAAGAATTGTCTTTTCGGAAATTTTGCTAATAGAATAAACTTTAGGCTAGAACTTCTTGGTTTAGACTCCTTGTGTTTCTTTTGACCTATTTATCTAGAATTTTAATTTATTAGGATTATTATGTAACTTTCTCTATTTGAATGAATGATGGTTTTAATTAATTTGGTGTTTGGATGATGATGTAATGGGAAAAACACACTTGGGATGGTGAAGGATACCAAGGGAAACTTGCACCAACACCCCACGCACAAAAACAGAGCCTCCCACCGATTTTTCTTCATTACAGCAAGTTCAGCACGGGGTCGTGCTCATCCAGCACGCCCCGTGCTCAACCATCTGCAGAAAAATGCCCAGTTCAGGTACCTGGACACGGGGCGTGCTCACTGAACACGCCCCCGTGTCCAGCCTTCTGTTACTTTACTTTCTTTTCTGTTACTGGCGATCTGAACACGGGGCCGTGTCCAGACGCCCAGTAACGTAAAATTTTACTTTTTCACATCTTTTTACACATTCAATCAACCTAAAAACTTATTTTTGGGACACATTGAGGACAATGTGTAATTTAAGTGTGGGGGGATGCTAAAACCTTGAATTTTGCTAGTCCTAATTACAAGGCTTACACAAAACTCTATTGTAACCGCTAAACACCCCAAATTTTTTCAATTTTTTTTCATTTTTTTTACTTGTCTAGGTTTAATTTGGGAATTTCAAATTCTAAAAAGGTGATATTTTTACATATTTACAACCGACAGCGTCGTGATAAAAAGAACCAACATAAGAAAATTATGAAACGGCATGATAAATCTAGTTAAAATTTGTTTATATATACTTGATCACATAAAAACCCATTCCCACAAAAAGTGAGTTTTGAGCCTTTATTGAGCATACAAATACACATCTTTAAACTAAATGCTCATTTTTCGTTTCTTGTGTGAATAGCCGCTTGATTTCTTACAACTCTAGAACTTGCCACGACGATACATTCCCGGTCCTTACCAACTTAAACCCGAGTAAGTAAATGATGGCGGCATTAGAACTAACCCTTTTTATTTCAACACCATTGTTGTGGGTGGAATTTTCTAACCTATATCCCGAAATTATATCCTGACTTTATATGTCTATTTTCGCTGCCAGGATACTGGACCAGGATATTGATAACTGTAACAACTCGTATCAAAAAGTCCTAATTATTATTTTAATTGACCAATAGGAAACCCTAATTGAGAAACCCAAGTGATTCTGAACAAACCCTAAAATTTTCAGAACAATCGGAATCAGGATCAGGGCCCCTAAAACTCAGGGGGGGTAAACCCTAGTCGGTATTATCTACACAGTTTTACGTGTAAATTGAAAATGAACGCAAGACCAACTCAGCAAGGCTACTTAGACACGCGGCCACCCTATGATAGGGGGCGCCTCTCGCGCCACGCGACACCCCCTCGCGCCACGCGAGGGGGGAGGTTTTTCATGTATAAATAGATGAGTCTGGGACTTGATTTCTGGTTTCAGAACGACGTAAAACTTCGAAATATATACTGAGTTATGCTCTGTTTATCACAATTAACACACACGATTCACTAATCGATGCTGCAATCAGGGTAATAACTCGATCGCTATTACGATTCCACGTCCGATCGATTATAACTATCCAACGATTGTTTAAGTGCCGCTCAAATTGAGTTTATACTTTGTTAATTCATCGTGATTTCGACTTGAATGTTTGAGTACTGCTCGAATTCGGACTATACTCTGTCATTCGTTGTGACTCCGCTGAATTGTTAAGTATTGCACTAATAAATCGTTGTGAGGGTTTAATCTCGTGAATTGTCGTAACTGCTGTATTAGTTACTAACCTGTTTATGCGTGCATTATTATTTAAATTAGGTTAATCAAGGCTACTCAGTAGGCTTATACTCTGCTCGTTAAATCTGCAATGTGAGTTATTCTCTTTTTATAAACTATTTTACAATACCTCAAATTATTTTTTAAGGTTATAATTACAGGGACTAAGTCGTGGATATCTTGAATTACTGGTTGGTGGGGTATTGTGCACATTACTAATTTTCTCCCAGTTAGGTTCATTGACCTACTCGGGATAATCACTGTTAGGTTCATTAACCTACAGGGATAATCATCACTATTTAGGTTCATTGATCTAATAGTGGTATGACCATCGTCACCATTGTGACTTGACACCATTGTGACAGGATGCCAGAAAAAAAATAAGATAGAAGCCATTGTAATCGCTCTTATGCTGTAATTAATAACTATGCATCATTATGCAAAATAGAATGATTCACTCAGTATTTCCCTGCTGACAAAACCTTTTTCAAACATGTTTCAGGTGATCTGTTGTGAGCACAGGAAAAGTGCCGTGGAGCACTACAAGCTTAGAAAAGTGGCTCAATGTAAATAAATAAAGAAACATGTTTTAAGAAATAAAGATTTCTCAGCGAAATCACTTTATTGTAAATTATGGGATTTATCCCTATATTATATATAAACGAGCAGTTTTAATATTAATCAATCCTGTTTAAAAAGACTTCCGCTGTCACTTAATTAGATACCATCGGATTTCCTGCCTCGCGGCTCTGGACCGGGTCAAACCGGGGCCAAGGGCCGTGACAGGAAAATGTGGTATCAGAGCCATTGATTTAAGCTTACTATTGATTTTAGGCTATTAAAATAATTGAGAGATACTTAGGAAATTTAATTGCTATTATGTGAAAACATGTTTTATTAACTGATTATATGTTTTATTATCTAGTTAACTGTATACAGTATGGGCAGATCTTTATATGCTAACTAATGTAGCAATTAATACAAATTCTTAAATAAATTGACCCAAGTTTAGCACTTTTATTATCTACAGTCTAGAAACCTTATAAATAAATTACAAATAAAACCTAGTGTGTTTTAATTTTCAGTTGTTTTGGTAGTTACCCAGTATGAAATACTATTTAAAAAGTTTTTCTATAAAAAAAAAATTATGAATTCTAATTTAGTAATTGTGTGTATTTTGCTAAACAGCATGAGTAACTTGTCTAATGCCCTTCAGAATTTAAATCTCTATCCGGTAAGAATAGAGGTTTCCAGAGATTTCAATAGGTATATTCCAGACATAGAAGAACCTATAGAATTCAACGCTTCACCTCTCGAGAAACCTAAGCCTAAGAAAATGGAAATTGGGGAAAGCTCTAGGCAAATTGAGGGGTTACCATCTCAAGAAGAACTAGATTTTATAATGGCAACCGATGATACTATTGAGCCTATTAATGAAAATGATTTTATTCATTCTCTTGAAACACAACTACCAATGAATTTAGAACCAGCTATTCCAAACATTTCAATCCACTCGCAAATAGACGAATGGGTGACTAATGAAATACTGTTACAAAACCATCCCTATAGGCTTTTTCCTAAATTCAATCCAGAACCTTTACCAAATTCACCAATGAGTAACAAGAATATGGCTAAACTCCATCATTTTGACAAAATGGATGCTGGGAATAGGATCCAAGAGATTTTGGGACAGATCTCCTGGAAATACGATGAGAAGGAACGCCGTTACTAGAATATCATCTGACAAAGGATAGGAGATTATGAAACTATGGTTGTGTAGTAGTAATAGTAAAATCAGTATGTGTAAAATAAATAATAAAACGGTTGTATATAGAAGCATGATATAATCTATAAAACAAAAGAAATATTAGAAAATTTACAATTTTGTTATATATTCGTTTACGTGATTATGTGCAATTAATTGTGACGTTGGATTATTACTTTTATACTAATTATTTATCTATAAATTAGATATCAGATGGAAAACACTAATGAACCAGTTAATGAGGTTAATCAATCTGAACAACAACAGGGGGATCAATTTATGACTAGGCAGGATATAGAAAATATCGTTGCTCAAGGGATAGCCAATACTATTCCAGAAATAGTTGCTCAAGGGATAGCCAACGCTATTCCAGCAATCATTGCTGCTGTTAAAAATCCAATCGAACCGCAACAAGTCGTTCTTAGCAAACGCATTTCTGAAAATAACTTCAGTAATAGCGTAAATGGAGGCGGTAATCATGTTAATCATGATAATGAACCACGGCAAGCTCCGCTCCCTAAGAAAAGGAAAACTGCAACGCCTGGTTGTACTTACAAAGAATTTCTTGCTTGTAAACCCACTGAGTTTGCAGGCAATGAAGGAGCGACTGCGGCACTGCGTTGGTTAGAGAAAACCGAGGCAGTAATTGCCATAAGTAAATGTGCTCAGGATGATCAGGTCATGTATGCATCAAATCTTTTCAAAGAAGTGGCTCTAGAATGGTGGAATACGGTGTTACAAGCAAAAGGAAGAAGGATGGCTTATACCATGGAATGGGAAGAATTTAAGAGTCTTGTAGAAAGAAAATTCTGTCCCGAATATGACAAATAAGTTTCTAACCCACCGGATGGTGGATGTAGATTATCGAGGGTATACTTCGACATTCTTCGAGTATGCTAGAGTGGTACCAACCCTGGCTTCGCCAGAACCGGTACTTATTTCTCGTTATATTTGGGGATTGATTTCCGAAATCCGTAATATCGTCAAGGCTGCGAAACCTCGCACGATTGATGATGCGGTAGAATTAGCCAATACCCTGACTGACGAACTAGTACGGACAAGAGAAGAAAATAGAAGGAAGGAAGTAGCCCAAAAGATTACCCAAGAATTTCATCCGGGTAACCATAACAATTTCAAGAGAAGAGGAAATGGGCAATCTACCACTAGTCCATTTTGCAATTTTTGCAAAAGAAAACATTTTGGAAGATGCAAAGGATATTGCAATTTTTGCAAAATTCCGGGGCATCAAGAAGAAGACTGCAGGAGGAAGAAATTTTCAGTCTGTTACAACTGTGGAGAAGCTGGACATCTTAGACCAGATTGTCCAAAACTGAACAAATCATCTGACAATAAAGCTAAACCTGCAGAAGGAGCAAAAAGGAATGTAAGAGCCTTCCAACTGACTGCTAAGGAAGCAGAACTCATTCCAGATGTGATAGCCGGTACGTTCTTAGTTCACAACGTTTACACAAAAGTATTATTTGACTCTGGTATAAACCAAAGTTTTATAAATACTTTAGTCTTCCAAACCCTTAACTTACTTTTAACCAGCATTAGGTAAATTTCTACAGTAGAAACGGCAGATGGGAATTCAGTTAAAATAAATAAGGTTCTGCAAAGCATAGAAATAGAACTTTTAAGTCCTAAATTTTCTGCAACCCTATTATCTATAAAATTAGTTGAAATTGATGTTATGTTAGGAATGGATTGGTTAGTAAACAACCATGCTCGAATTATCTGTGATAAGAATTCTATAGAAATTTGAGCAATCACTGGAGAAGTAATAATGATTACAGGAAATAAGCTATGTAAACCCATAAAGTTCATATCAGTAATAAAAGTTGCTAATTATGAACAAAAACAAGGAATAGTATATATGATTTCAGTAATCATTAAAGATAAAGAACTTAAGGAAATTTCTGTAGTTTCAGAATACCCAAATGTATTCCCAAAAAGAGTTATCAGGGTTACTACCTGATAGGGAGATAGAATTTAGAATTCCATTAAATCCAGGAACTATACCGATAAGCCAAGGCACCTTATCGATTAACACAGTGTTATTTAAAAAGGATAATTCGATGAAAATGTGTATTGATTATAGGGAATTGAATAAAGGTTACAATTAAGAATCAATACCCATTACCTAGGATTGATGATCTATTCGGTCAACTTCAAAGAACTAGATATTTTTACGCTTCGGTTATCATCAACTAAAAGTACAAAAGGAAGACATACCTAAAACCATTTTCAGAACTAGGTATGGTCATTACGAGTTTACAATAATGCCCTTCGGATTAACGAATGCACCTCCAGCATTCATGGACATGATGAATAGGATCTGTAAACTATATTTGGATAAATTTGTAATTGTCTTCATAGACGATATACTTATCTATTCCAAAAATCAGGAAGGATATTGTCAGTAATTGCATGCACTCTTAGCATTTTTAAGAAAAGAGAAGCTTTACGCCAAAGTCTCGAAGTGTGAATTTTGGTTACCAAAAGTGCAATTTCTAGGTTATATGGTGAATCATGAAGGTATTCACGTAAATTCTGCTAAGATAGCAGCAATTACCAAATGGAAAGTTCCGCAATCCGCAATGAAAATTAGAAGTTTTATAGGTTTAGTCGGATACTATACTAAGGATTTTTCCAAGATAACTATACCATTAACTAAGCTAACCTATAAAACAGTTAAGTTTGAATAGGGACCTAAACAAGAAGAAGCCTTTAGGATCTTAAAGCTCTAGTTTTACCAGAAGGAACAGAAAATTTTAAAGTATATGGTGATGTTTCAAAACTAGGATTTGGATATGTGTTAATGCAACGCAAAAAGGTAAATGCGTATGCGTCAAGGTAATTGAAAAAGCACGAAGAAAACTATACCACTCATGACTTAGAATTAGGAACCCTAAATTTTGCCTTAAGATTAAAGACATTATCTGTATAGAAGCAAGTTTACTGTCTATACGGATTATAAGAATTTAAGACATATATTTGGGCAAAAAGAATTAAACATGAGGCAAAGGAGAGGGATGAAAATCCTAAGTGACTGCTACTGTGATATTCAGTATCACGAAGGAAAGGCTGAAGACGGCTAGAGATAGTTAGAAAAGTTATACAGATAATAGAAGAAAGCCGTTGGAGTTCGAGTTGGAGACAAAATGCTAATTGAAAGTAATTCCTTGGAAAGGAATTGTTAAATTTGATAAGAAAGGAAAGCTAAATCCAAGATACATAGGATCATTTCCAGTGATCCAACGTATAGGACCAATTGTTTATCATTTATAATTACCAGGAAAGTTAGCTGGGGTACATGATGTATTTCATGTATCCAATCTCAAGAAATGTCTATCAGACGAATCTTTGGTAGTACATTTCCAAGATATAAAGGTAAACGAGTAGTGTTAGTTAAAGTAAAATAGGATTCAAAGATATGATCCTAATACATTTAGGAGTTAGAATCAGAAATGAAGCGAAAATATCCTCAATTATACCAGTAAATCTCGAGGACGAGATTTTTATTAAGGTGGGGAGAATGTAACAACTCGTATCAAAAAGTCCTAATTATTATTTTAATTGACCAATAGGAAACCCTAATTGAGAAACCCAAGTGATTCTGAACAAACCCTAAAATTTTCAGAACAATCGGAATCAGGATCAGGGCCCCTAAAACTCAGGGGGGGGGGGGTAAACCCTAGTCGGTATTATCTACACAGTTTTACGTGTAAATTGAAAATGAACGCAAGACCAACTCAGCAAGGCTACTTAGACACGCGGCCACCCTATGATAGGGGGCGCCTCTCGCGCCACGCGACACCCCCTCGCGCCACGCGAGGGGGGGAGGTTTTTCATGTATAAATAGATGAGTCTGGGACTTGATTTCTGGTTTCAGAACGACGTAAAACTTCGAAATATATACTGAGTTATGCTCTGTTTATCACAATTAACACACACGATTCACTAATCGATGCTGCAATCAGGGTAATAACTCGATCGCTATTACGATTCCACGTCCGATCGATTATAACTATCCAACGATTGTTTAAGTGCCGCTCAAATTGAGTTTATACTTTGTTAATTCATCGTGATTTCGACTTGAATGTTTGAGTACTGCTCGAATTCGGACTATACTCTGTCATTCGTTGTGAATCCGCTGAATTGTTAAGTATTGCACTAATAAATCGTTGTGAGGGTTTAATCTCGTGAATTGTCGTAACTGCTGTATTAGTTACTAACCTGTTTATGCGTGCATTATTATTTAAAGAGTTAACTGCCATTTTCGTCCCTGTGGTTTGGTCACTTTGGCCATTTCAGTCCATTTTTCAAAAATGCGCCATTTTCGTCCCCCACGTTCTGGAAAGGTGCCATTTCAGTCCAAAAATCATAACCCAGTTAAGTCAGTTTGTAAATAAGGACTGATTGTGTAAATTTGTAACATAAAGGACTGATTATGTAAATTTGAAAAATGGACTGAAATGGCAGTTAACACCACCACCACTAGCCCTGCCACCACCACCACTCCGCTGCCACCACCACCACCACCGCCACCACCGCCACCACAGCCCTGCCACCACCACAACTCCGCTGCCACCACCACCACTCCGCTGCCACCACCACCACTCCGCTACCACCACCACCGCCACCACCGCCACCACCTCTATCAAACAGCAAGAGTTTTCACTAAGAAATCATCATACGAACTCAAAGCGGATGGTAACAACACTTTTGTGATGGTAAAACTTCATTTTTCTCCCTTTGTTTATAATGGAATTGATTTATCTACTTCCAAATTCGATGTTTTGGTTTCTGGGTACACTTTGTTATCTGATTTTAATGTTGGAAACTCGACTGTGATCAAAGAGTTCATAATCCCAATTGGATTAGAACGAAAGTTCAGAATTCAATTCACACCCTCCAGTGGTTCATCCCCTGCTTTTGTTAACGCAATTGAAGCTTTCACAACACCATCTGAACTGTTCCAGCATGGTGTCCTTTCATCTCATATATCATCAGTAGGAAAGATTGGTGATATGGATATCATATCATCATCATCTTATGCTTTCAACCCGGTTTATAGAATTAACGTTGGTGGTGACAATATAGACGTAGATCGCGACATTTTAAGAAGAAACTGGACACCAGATGATCCGTTCATTGTCAAACCACACGAAGCGGAAAACAAAACATTCACAGGCACGCCTAACTATCAGGAGCCTTTTGCTGCCAGATATGATGCTCCTGATGATGTATACAAAACAGCCAAATGGTTGAACCCGAATTCATCGGTGCATAATGTCACATGGAATTTTGGGGTTAAGAAGAATGCTATGTACTTTGTTAGAGCCCATTTCTGTGACATTGTAAGCCCAGCCCTCTATAGTTCTGATGATGCATTCAATTTCTTCATTTACAACAATTATAAGGAGGTGATTAAACCAGGCGATAAGGTAAGCGCGCTGCAAGTTCCATTTTATTATGATTTTGTGGTGGATTCGGTTGAGTCAGGGTTTGTGAATGTCAGTATTGGAGCAATTCCTCGTACCAGCGGTGGTGGCGGTGGCGGTGGTGGCGGTGGTGGTGGCAGCGGAGTGGTGGTGGTGGCAGGGCTAGTGGTGGTGGTGTTAACTGCCATTTCAGTCCATTTTTCAAATTTACACAATCAGTCCTTTATGTTACAAATTTACACAATCAGTCCTTATTTACAAACTGACTTAACTGGGTTATGATTTTTGGACTGAAATGGCACCTTTCCAGAACGTGGGGGACGAAAATGGCGCATTTTTGAAAAATGGACTGAAATGGCCAAAGTGACCAAACCACAGGGACGAAAATGGCAGTTAACTCTTATTTGAATTAGGTTAATCAAGGCTAATCAGTAGGCTTATACTCTGCTCGTTAAATCTGCAATGTGAGTTATTCTCTTTTTATAAACTATTTTACAATACCTCAAATTATTTTTTTAAGGTTATAGTTACAGGGACTAAGTCGTGGATATCTTGAATTACTGGTTGGTGGGGTATTGTGCACATTACTAATTTTCACCCAGTTAGGTTCATTGACCTACTCGGGATAATCACTGTTAGGTTCATTAACCTACAGGGATAATCATCACAAATTAGGTTCATTGATCTAATAGTGGTATGACCATCGTCACCATTGTGACTTGTCACCATTGTGACAGGATGCCAGAAAAAAAAAATAAGATAGAAGCCATTGTAATCGCTCTTATGCTGTAATTAATAACTATGCATCATTATGCAAAATAGAATGATTCACTCAATATTTCCCTGCTGACAAAACCTTTTTCAAACATGTTTCAGGTGATCTGTTGTGAGCACAGGAAAAGTGCCGTGGAGCACTACAAGCTTAGAAAAGTGGCTCAATGTAAATAAATAAAGAAACATGTTTTAAGAAATAAAGATTTCTCAGCGAAATCACTTTATTGTAAATTATGGGATTTATCCCTATATTATATATAAACGAGCAGTTTTAATATTAATCGATCCTGTTTAAAAAGACTTCCGCTGTCACTTAATTAGATACCATCGGATTTCCTGCCTCGCGGCTCTGAACCGGGTCAAACCGGGGCCAAGGGCCGTGACAATAACATCCTGCGAGGGTATCCTACGTGCTGTTAACGATTTGCTTTGGCTGCAAGGTACAAACGGTCATGAGGCTTGGTCTCCCTGAAGAATAGGTCAAGGTGGTTACAAGAAAGACGTTGGAAGCTTGGAGAAGGGGTTTACAACGGTCAAAAGGGAATATTCGCAGGATCCTGGAATAATAGGGCAATATCCCGGATTTTTAGCATAGTTTGTTATTTATTGTAACTATAAATAGGAGTGTTGGATCAGTAGGTTGACACACATAATCCCGTCCACTTTTACACATACATTGCAGCTACGATCACCATTTCAATCACAAACACTCACAACACTCACAAATCACAATCATTGTAACACTTAGATTTGATCCGAGCATTATCCTGCACTGTATCCTGTTATTCAAGCAATAAGAAGAACAAGGCAGCCGACGATTGTCAGCTCCCGAGGTTTTATGCCAGAGATCTAGATTGATCAAGGGCTTTCCTCGTACATCACGTGTCAACCTTTACATTTTTGCTCATTGTTTGATTATAGATACAGCTCGATATCCTGAGCCGTATCTTGAAACTGTTTTCACAAAACTAACAAACCAACATATTTTTTACAAAGTATTACTAGCACACTACCTCACAAAACTAATTTGATCACTTAATTGCTTAGGTAATTTTTGACCAAAACAATTTGGCGCCCACCGTGGGGCAAGTGGTGCTATTTTTAATCAATACTTTGTTAAAATCATTACTCTTCTTCGAAATTCTTTTCAAAACTATTTCTAATGGCTTCTCAATCGAATTTGAACTCTTCTTCCATGTCTGTTCAACCTCTGCTGCTGCTGGTTCATTACCTCCTCCACCTTCACGAGTTCAAACTTTTCAGAGGAGAAATGAAAGCAACACACCGAGAGAAATTCCTGCTGCTCAGAATGTTTCTAGATCCGGAAATTCAGGGAGAACCCATATCCTTGCTTCTAATGATGAAATTCTGTCTTTGTTTGGTAGTATACAGGAACAAATGAAGAGGCAGCAAGAAACTAACTAGACGATCATGAAGAATATACAACTCTTGAAGTCAAACTCCAGGAAACCTGTGGAGGATACAACTACTCCTCTACAGCCCAGGATGCTGAACTTTAGTTCAACGACGTTTACCGAGGATAATCAAGGTAACATGATACCGAGTCAGTCCCGGAGCAACATGCTGGACATACCATCATCCGCCAGGATATCGATCGTGAGGGATCCATGATATGGCCCAGGATATGTTTGCCAATATCAGTATCCCTGCTACTAATAATTCTGATTCTTTGCAGGATATAGGTGTAACACCAGCATTGACCAGGGAACTTCAAATATTTAAGGATATGATATCAAGTGTTCATGGAGTAGTGCAGCCTATACCGGAAGTATCCCAGGATAGTCACAGGATATCCCGATTTGCTCATCCAATTTGTGATGCTGCAATTCCAAAAAGATTCCAGACTCCCAGCATGAAGTTGTATGATGGGACGACAGATCCTGATGAGCATATTGCCCAGTATAGGGAAAGTATGGAAATAAATCCAATCCCACCAGAACTTAAGGAAGCATGCTTATGAAAAGGCTTCGGTTCAACTTTAACAGGATCGGCCTTAAAATGGCTTTTAAATGTTCCACCTTATTCTATTACATAATTTTCTCATTTAGTTAATTTGTTTATCAGTCAATTTTCTTGTAGCAGGAGCTTTGAGAAACTAACAAGTGATCTTTACAGGATAACACAAGGATCACAAGAATCCCTAAGGGATTATGTTAACAAATTTAGTAGAGAATCCCTGGATATCCTGAATCTTGATGTTGCTACGGCAGTACAAGCGTTCAAAATGGGGTTACGGAAGGATTGTCAATTTTATCAGGATCTTGTAATGAATCCTTGCAGGAATTTAGATGAAGCTCGGAATAGGGCTTTGAGATACATAAGGCTTGAAGATGACAAGAAAATGCATGAGAGGATGAACACATCTTCAACATATGAATGGACAAATAGGAAGTCAGAATCTTCCTACAAACAGTATCGTTCAAAGCCATATGCTAAGAACGATAATAAGAGAGTGAATGTTGTTGAGCATGAGGACGATGAAGAATATCCTGAAATCTCAGAGTATTGTTTTTCTGTAAATGTTCCTGAGTTAATGTATGCTATGCAGGGACTGGGGGACAAAACTAGGTGGCCGAAAAAGAATCCAAGGAATACAGATTGGAAGGATAAAGCTAAATGATGTGCCTTCCATGAAGACTTTGGACATATGACAGATGATTGCATAGCCTTAAGAAAGGAGATAAGCTACTTGCTAAGCAAAGGATACTTGAAAGAAGAAAGCTCAGGATACTGACCAGGATCCTGAGAGAGCTGCATCTCCACCACCAGATGCCAAGATAATTAACTTTATCTCCGGGGGATCTGACATATGTGGAACTTCTTACTCTACAGCTAAGAGGCATGCCAGGAAGGCTAAGGAGAAAATAGGAGATAAGCCCACAAGGATGACCATGCTTACGGATGATAAAGTCATTACTTGGTAAAGGGTCATGAAGGTCAGCAGTATCCTGTCTATTAATGCTGAGACTAGATATTCACACTTAGAAAAATTAATATTAGCTTTAGTTATGGCATCGACTAAACTTAGACATTACTTTGAAACACATAGAATTCCTATTAAACCAACTATCCTGTTAAAAACGTGCTTAGGAAACCCGAGATGTCGGGCAGGATGGCTAAGTGGTCAATAAAACTGAGTGCTTATGACTTAGTATATGAGCCTAGAAATGCCATAAAGTCTCAGGCTTTAGCTGACTTTGTGGCTGATTTCAGTAGTGACATTCAAAATGAAGAGGATTTAGAAGTACAGCAGCTAGGAGAGAACTTAGAATGTTGGACATTGTATACTGATGGTGCATCTAACGTAAGGGGTGTAGGTTTAGGCATACTACTAAAATCGCCACAGGGGGACATATTACCCCAGGCTATTAGGTGTGAATTTCCTGCTACTAATAATGAGGCAGAGTATGAGGCTTTAATTGCAGGATTAGAGTTGGCTAAAAATATGAATATCAAGAATTTGCAAGTATATGTTGACTCCTTGTTAATCACTAATCATTTTAATGGAACCTATGCAGTTAAAGGAGAGAAGTTAGTCGAATACCTCGATATTCTCAAAAAATTAGCAGGATATTTCGATGTTTTTACACTTGAACAGGTACCAAGGGAAGATAATGCTGAAGCAGATGCCCTAGCAAACCTGGGATCATCGGTCAGGATACCAGAAGGAACCCAAATACCAATATTGCATATCTTATATCCTGCAACGGATCCTCTGGATACAGAAGTAGTGAATATTCAGGATCCCGTTGCTGAATATCCTGAGGAGGATCCTAAATCCTGGATGGCTCCAATCGTAAGATATCTCAAAGAAGGACACGTCCCTAGAGACGAAAATCCTAAGGCATTTAGGATGAAGGTATCACGATTCACCATTATAAATAATATCTTGTATAAGAAATCTCTTGCAGGACCATATCTGAGGTGCTTAGAGGATCCCGAAACCAAGGTAGAGCTTCAGGATATACATGAAGGGGATTGTGGTAACCATACTGGGGGCAGGTCGTTGTTCTCAAAGGAATTAAGAATAGGATATTATTGGCCGACGATGAGAAAAGATGCTGCAGAATATGCTCGAAGATGTGATGCATGTCAAAGACACAGTAATATATTACATCAGCCGGCCAAGCCACTTTATCCTATAGCTTCCCCTTGGCCATTCATGAAGTGGGGAATGGATATAGTAGGAAAATGGCCAAAAGCTCCAGGAGGAAAGGTCTTCATGCTGGCAATGACCGATTATTTCTCTAAGTGGGTCGAAGCTGAAGCATTCGTTCAAGTTAGAGATCAAGAAGTGGTATCCTTTATAAAAAGGAATATCCTGACTAGGTTCGGAGTACCAGCTGAGATAATTTGTGACAATGGATCTCAGTTTATAAGTAAGAGGACTACTAACTTTTGTAAGAGTTGGGGAATCAAGATGATTACATCTACACCGGTACATCGTCAAGCAAATGGACAAGCAGAATCCTCAAACAAGATAATTGTCAACAACCTGAAAAAGAGACTAGGAGCTAAAAAAGGAAGATGGGCAGAAGAACTACCCTTTGTTTTATGGCCTGATAGGACGACGGTGAAAAATGCAACTGGCCAAACCCCGTTTTCCTTGGTATTTGGAGCTGAAGCGGTTATCCCGACAGAAATGGTAATACCCACAGCAAGATCCAACCTCCGGGATCCTGAGCAGAATCCTGAAGTCCTATGCGAGGAATTGGATACTGTTGATGAAACAAGAGACGCAGCAAGGCTAAGGATGGCAGCATACCAACAGAGGATATCTAAAGCATATAACAAGAATATAAGGACTAGAAGGTTCCAGGTCGGAGATTGGGTATTGAGAAAGGCTTTCCAGAATACTACTAATCCTGCTGATGGAAAGTTGGCTCCAAAATGGGAAGGACCCTATGAAATTGAGTCAGAATCTGGGAAAGGAGCATACCGACTCAAGAATATGGAGGGGGATATGCTACCAAGATCCTGGAATGCTATACAAGTGAATTTAGAATTTAATTTCTAACTCATAATGGTACGAACTCTATAACTCATTTATATTTTTGATATTATCTTTTATTTTGATACCCAATACTAACTTAAGCATCGGAGGGGTGTTAGCCCACCTTAGTTTAAAGGTGTTTTGCAGAATATGCTTTGGGATATAGCTCCAGGATACACACTCGGGATACTTCGAAAGATTAGAGGATTGGCCCCCTCTCTCATGTTTAAGGGATCCTGATCCCTTCACAGGTTTAAAGGTATTCACCTTTCTCACGAATTGGGTTTAAACACCCCGCCTGGAGCGCAAGTTATCCAGGGATAGTTCAAGGTGGCGGGACCAGTTCATGTAAAAGTGGCTGACAATTTCGTTACTGATGGCTATACCCTAGATCCTTAAGGTATATGAGGATTGATCACCCTCTCTCACGAAAGGGTATTTTCATACTCTCTAAGGTTTAAAGGTTATCACCTTTCTAAGTCTTGGAGTTTATACACTCCCGCCTGTAGCGCATGAAAATTTGGGATTTTCCCCAGGATTAAAGGTTTTCACCTTTCTAAGTTTTGGCGTTTCCACACCCTCGCCTGTAGCGCACGAAACGTGGGTAAAATCCCCAGTAAAACTCAAAGACTTAAAGGTTTTCACCTTTTCAAGTCTTGAGGTTCTTATACTCCGGCTTAAATGCCTGGAAAATGGGTTTAGTCCCAATAAAATACAAAGTTTTTGGATAATCCCAAAGTATATTTTCAAAAAACATAATCATTTACAAGTCTACATAAATTTTTGAAAAAAGATTGCTAAGTTTAAACAACTGGTTGAAGAATTGCTAAAGGATCATATCCTGGTACAACATACTGGTCCTGCACAGACAGGGGACATCCGTGATAGAACATGACGTATGCTGATACTATATCCTACTAGGGACATTTATGCTGGAGCAAGAAGGAAACCTATGCCAATACTATATCCCACTAAGGCATTGTGGGGAACTCAAAGGATCAAGTTTGGGCATAATTCGCCAAGTATCCTGGACTGGGGACACCTTCGGTGGAATGGTTGCGAAAGGACTGGAATGAAAGGATTGAGATGTCTTCTGTTTCGGTATGATCTTTCCTATTTTTGTTCTTTAAAAAACCTTATCTAGATTGTCAAAAATTGCTGAAACTATATTATAACACTTATGAGTATCCTGATCGGGATATGTTCTCAGGATATATTCTCAAGATGTATTCTCATGATATACTTCAGGATACTTGGATTAAAAATTGAAACTATGTTCAAATCAAACTACTGTTATCAAAACAAGCTTTGCAAAATAAAAATGAACCATCCTTTTTCTTTGAAAACTTTATCGAAATTGTTTGAGTTGTAAGAACTCTATTTGGAAAAAAACTTGGCAGGATATCTGCGGGTAACCTGATCAAGATATTTTCAGGACATTTGGTCAGGACATTTGAAATATTACACTAAGTTTGGAACATTAAAATCATATTCAAACTAAGCAATGCATAACAAGAATAGAAAAAGGACAACGATAGATAAGGTCATAAAAAGGTTATATTGTTAACATAGCAAAAGTTTGTGCTTTTGGTTTCATCTCAAACCGAGACCCATCCGCCAAAAGCACAAATTCATTTTTTGCCATACTTACTTAACAATTGAAGGCTTCGTCTTGGAACCCAAGATACCTCCCCTTTCAATTGTTAGAATGTTCAAAATTAAGCATACTAATTGATGATCAAGGGCTTCATCCTGAAACTCAGGATCCCTCCACCCTTGGTCATCATATTGTACTAATGTCTAAAGTGCAGGAAAGTAAATCGTTCAACGTGCAAGAAAAAGAAAAGTGTTCAACAACCATTGAACTTAAAAAAGCGGTCTCCGGCGTAGGCATAAATATCCATCATCGCTCACTTTGCCACCCGCTCACGGGGTAGCACCAGATCCACCATCACCAGCTTCTTCCGCCGTCTCACCCGCTTTGGAAGATTCGCCAATCTCAGGCTTGGCAGGATACGTCACAGGACTGCAACCAAGATCCTTCAGTTTCTTCTCCCAGACATCAACGGTCCAGGTTGGGCATTTAAAGCCCGCTATCCTGGCTTCATAAGCCATCTTAAGCCTGGCCTGAAGGAGGGAAACTACGACGGAACCCTTGAGGCCATCCCTGAATGAAGCCATATCTTGATTATGTTGGACCTCGGCGACAACCAGCTCGATCTCAGTGGCCTTCTTCACTGCAGCTTCGGCATCCAGAGTCACCTTTTTTAACTTATCTTCATAATGTTGTGACCTGACTGCAACGATATTCCCCTTATCCACGATAGTGATCTTAGCTTTCTTCAACTTGGCCTCTGAGATCTTCACTGTTTCACAAGCTTCGGTGTAGAGATGCGTCAGACGCTCAAGACCCTACAAAACAGAACTCAGGTATTGTTAATATAATCTAACCGGGGTATCGATTCAGCATATGTGTGCAGGATGTAGGATAAGGATATTTACCTGGTTAAGGAAAGAAGTCATGAAATGGCTAGATTCCATGAAACTGAGGTTCTCGTAGGAAAAGACTTCAGCGATGGCGAGAGAATCAGATTCTTTCCTCTTACGGGAACTAGAAGCATGGAGCTTCGCTGCTGAGGAAGGCTTGGGCATGGCTGCAGGTTCAGAACTAGTTGAAGGCTTGGATGCTATGGAAGGCTTGGAGCTAGGCTCTTTCTTTACTGGAACGGTTGCCGGGAAACTGTCAAGCTCTTCCTGATCAAAAATTGAAACAAGATTGCTGGAATCTACATAAAAGGGAAGTGATTTCAATTTTTATATGTTAATACATCAACTAACCAAACATGTGCATAAATGAATTTAGAACATACATCCTTACCCGACGTATTGGAGGATGAATGCTAACTTGAACTTGAGTGACTAAGCCAAAAAACAAACCCACTCAGCTGAAGAAAAATCTGACCGGATGTTCCAATCAAATGGCCGGATGACGTACCATCAGGGAAGGCTCCAGAGGCACGTAGAGCGGCCATGTCGGCATTATCAAAATTGTAAACCTCTTTCTCGGGCTTGCCAAGCAGATTGTGTGCCATGAAGGTTGGTTTGGAGTCCCCGGGGCATGAACGAGTGCGTTTTGCCATGAGATCGAAGACGACGGAAAAGATGCACAAAGAAAGAATAGAGAAAGAGGGAATACCTAAATGGTCCGGTACAATGTGATAATTAACAAGAAGAAAGTAGAAGATATAGGGCGAAGATAGCTAACTATGAGAAATACTAGCCTTGAAAGCTGTATCAGGTCACATCACATCTCTATCCATTAGGACTTCAGATAACGTCAGAAAAATACATCTGTTAAGATCAAAGGATCCCAACAGCTATATTTTTGGGGACAATTGTTGTGGGTGGAATTTTCTAACCTATATCCCGAAATTATATCCTGACTTTATATGTCTATTTTCGCTGCCAGGATACTGGACCAGGATATTGGTAACATCCTGCGAGGGTATCCTGCGTGCTGTTAACGATTTGCTTTGGCTGCAAGGTACAAACGGTCATGAGGCTTGGTCTCTGACGTGTGCGTATATATACATAATTTTGCAATGAGTCTACACACGATTTGGTTTTAAATTTATAAAAGTGATAATTACTTTTACATCAAAACACACACGAAAGAGGCAAGTGTACCCCGTCATATATGTAATAAAGTATCGGTAAGAACCAAGTATCGATCCAAGGAAATGGGCGGAGAAATAATACTAGACCTTTGTCACTAAACTACCGGTAAAAACATAAGTTTGGTTGATTTAAACTAAACTAAAGTAAGCATAAATAAATACATAATAAAAACATAATAGAATATAGATAAAAAGCCTTGCTAAATACACAACCAAAGCATGTCAACTAAGTCGGTTTTGGCACTAGAAGCATTCGGTCAATTTTCCAATTTAAGACAATTAGTATCCCTTTCGGGAATCCTAACATGACAATCATTCGGAAAGTTAAAACGATAAACACACTTTAACCACCTAAAATTGTTCTTTAACGTGCAATTGATAAATATCTATGAAAATCTCTTAAAAATAAGTTAGTCAGCCGTTAGGATTATTCTAACCTCACTTAAACAAGGAAAGCGACACCGATAAACACAATGCAACCACCGAGACAAGCATAAACTAGATTAAATCACAACCAAGTTCATTTTACAAATCTTGCACAATAATTCACTAAGATAGCAATTTTGGCCTAAACTACTAACTAAGCTAACAAATCATGGCAATAATTTATAACGACACCATCTAACCCGTTAAGGTCCTTACGTGACGGCAAGCTCTCTTGATTAACAATAATTACATTTTATTAAATCACTAACCATTTCTAGTATCATGATGCATACATTTAAACCAAGTTAAACTAGTTAACCAAATTCAAAGTTTACTAATACAAGATTAATTAAGCTTCATTTTTCAACTATCTTAACTAACCAAGCACCAATCATCCAACATAATTACTTATAATCAAGAATTCAATATCAATAACAAGGTTGCAAACTAATCATCAAAGATTAACATAGAAAATACTTCAAGTGTCATTACAAACAAAGCTTAACACACTAATGGCAATAATCTAGCAAGGGATTGTTTGTGTTTTTGCCCAAAGGCTACAATAATACATAAACAATAATCTAAGTACTTGAAAGATTAACAAAATCATGGAAAGATTAGAAAATCAAACCATAAACAAGTACTAGACTAAGGATCCGGGTAGTAATCGAGCTAAACGGGACAATGTGGCTTGATTCCGGGTGAAAGCTAATGCCTCCGGAGCCTGAAAACCGCCTGTGAAGCTCTCCAAAAATCCAGAATATCGAACAGAAGGTTTCTGTTCTGTTTTTATACTTTTCGCTGTCGCACGGTCGTTCTCCACATGGCACGACCGTGCACTTTAAGTAATTATTGGGGATGGGTCACCATACTGCATACGTCATCAGATCGTTGACCAGATTCAAAATGGCACGACCGTTCTTCGTGTGGAACGGTCGTTCAGTTCCGAGGTCTTATTGCACGCCGAGTTGCACTGGTCGTTCATCACCGAGACACTGTTGGTTCATCGGATACGCACGGTCGTTCCTCAGATGGAACGTCCGTTCTTCACCGAGCCGCCTTGTTTTCCTAGAACGCCCAGTCGCACCTCTCGTTCATCACCGAGCTGATCAACTTTGTCGGAGATGCACGACCGTGCATCAGGTGGAACGGTCGTTCCACAGGCCCAGTTCAGAATCCTTAACAGAATGTCCGCAGCTTCGTCGTTTTGTCCGGAAAGTCCTCGTTTTTGCTATCATCTTGTCTTGTATGCTGTTTTAGGCCTGTAAACATAAATGTAGATAAATAAGTATCCGAATGACGGTTTTACGGCCAAAAACGCATAAAATAGGGGTAAAACGGGGAACTAAAATATGTGTAAATTAACGAATATCAAATCTCCCCACACTTGAACATTGCTTGTCCTCAAGCAAGCTAAACTAAAAAGCAATAAAAGACATAAACAAACAAGAACGATAATTTACACACTATTTTATTGAAAACTAATATAAACGGTTAGCCGGTTTGTCGAAAGACAACATCAAAAGACTCAAACCCAACAAGCATATGCAATTAAAAAGCGACAACCAAAAAGCCGTGACAAAACATTTAATTGACTCACATGTTAATCTTCACACAACTCACAATGTTCACACACACTCGGTTTTATTTATGAAACATACATAAAATGTGCTTGCGTAAACACTCAACGCCTAGTCAATGAAATGTGCAATATCATAAGCTTGTCATAAGATCTCGTCTCCACCAACTAACATGCAAATAAGTGTAAATCAAGAGATCTTTACGGGTTATAACGTTAGGCTTGGGCGAAGGGTATGGAAGTGGACATTTAAAGTGGCGAAAATGGTTAAAACTCGGTAGTAGTGTTTAACTAGCAATAAACAATACAACTTTACATACAAACGCCTTAAAAAGGCGACTAAAGCGCAATCGAGCTTATCAACGAAATTTTTAACATTTAAGCATTCAAAATTGCTCGATTTCTATCAACTTCACCCTATTTTAGGGTGTTTTTTTTTCTGTTTTTTTTTTTATAAAGCAAACTATACAATGAAATATAAACAATAACAAGCTAGTTAAACTATTATTTTAACCGAGTTTTAACACTAAAAAGGTTTAAAAACATAAAAAGGCTAAATTTGGTTAAGTGGGCGATAATGTGGGTAAACAAAAGTGAACGGGAAGGCTCGACATGGTTAATCCTAAAGGGTAATATAAGGTGAATGGGAAGCACAACACAAAGAACAAGGTACACAACAAAGGGGTAATCTAAGTGCCTCTATCACGTTTACACAAATCCGCACGTTCATGGTCTTAACAAGCATACTAGTGACAAGTTCTAAATTGCACATAACATCCGGCTCACTCCTATATCCGTAATGAACAAATATATAACAATCTAGGCTCAAATATGCTCACGTAACGGAAGGAATGGGTAAAAGTGTGAAAATTATCATGTAAGTCTTTCTTTGTTTGTCACGCTTTCCAGTTTCCTTTTTCAAAAATATTTTGCTTGTCGAGTTTTTATCAAGTCCGATGCTTTCTAAAACATAACCAACCGGTTTATTTACCAACATATATACAAAACACAAGTATTTTTAAATGATTTTTCTGATTTTTTTTTTATATATAAGAGGACAAACAAAGCTAAGTTAACAAAGTTAACCCCCTCCCCACACTTGAACTTCGCATTGTCCCCAATGCGAGACCCGAAATATAGAGAAAGGGATAAAAAAAATACTCCCCTCAAGATGATGTTGGTGCCACAAGACTTCCGAAGCTGTATCTGGTACGTGCTCCGGTCCAAGATCCGATAGATAAAACCTGCGAGTATATCACATGTGCACCCAAAATATAACAGAAACAGAAAAAATCACAAAACAACCATAATATACATAAGTACTAAAATCCAAACAAAAGACAAAGGAAATTGTCTGAAAATACATAACCGGGGTGTTTTAAATAATAGTCAAAATAAACACCCAAATAAAAGCAAAGTACTGAAAGATAAAACACCACCAAATGCTATCACCACCGCCAACTACTCATCATCATCATCATCATGTCTCGTGCCAGATGGGCCCTGATCGCCATAGCCAGGGGGTTCCACGGTGGGAACTCCGGAGGGTGCTGAAAGTATTCGGGGTATGCGTGATGCATCTCCCCGAAAAGATAAGAAAACCCCTCACTGACCCCCTGATATAAAGTATCCTGGCTCTGCCGAAGCTGGTCATGGGTGGCCCGAATCTGAGCCTGACTGGCCCGAATCTCGTCCTGGTTAGCCCGGATCTGGTCCTGGCTAGATCTGATCTCGTGGAAGTAGGTACCATGCTGCTCCTGCGTCACATGCATGTCCTGGAACTGCTGGTAGAAAGTGGGCCAATCCTCATGCTGATGAAATGCATGGTGCTGCGGCGAGTGTGGTGGTGTCGGTGGCTGGTGCTGCTCTCCCATATCAACATCCTCATCCTCCTCCTCATGTTCCTCCTCAGCTGGAGGCAACGGGTCCCAGACCTCGTTATTCAATCCCCTCAACCTATCTCCCCTATCAAGCTCAGCAATCACCCCCATGAACTTCAGAGACCGGATATCAACATGAACCCCCTCGGTAATCAAAGTGAGACCCCTAAGCACCCCCGGCGTCATATAGCGCTCATTGTATGCTATCTCAGTCACATACGAACCGCCATGTATCTCACTGTTCGCATGTCGCACCGAGCTCTTGACGAAGTACTCTGCCATTCGCGCGGCTAGGTTGATTGGTGCTTTGTCAACCAACGCATATAGAAAAAGCAAGTCAGGTGTGGGACAGTTACTGAGACTGTCCATGCGTCCGCATATCGAATGGCTGAATACATGGTGCATCACTCGCACCAGAGGGTCTCGGAGTCGCGAGGCCTTTGACATCCTCGGGTTGTAGGGGTCCCCAACGGCATTTTCTGCCCAGAATGCATCCTGCGCTGCATCATTAGGGAAGTTGAACTGATCGTTGAAGACGTCGGGATCATCCATGTCCTCCCGCGTATAAATCCCAAGCCTTCGTCCCAAACGACCAACCGACCATGTATGCCATCGTCTACATAACCTGTAGCGAAAATCGGGCTGTGTATGTGCAACCGGTCTTTCCTAGGCATACGAAGCGAAGAATTCAATTGTCAACTCCCGGTAAACGGGTCGGTTGCAACCGACCAAATTTGCAAGCGTGCGAGTCATCATGTCGTCCAGTCGATCATACTGATTGAGTTCACGCATGACTTCCCAATCTAACCATCGGGGGACTCCAAACTGCCCCCGTCTCGCCCACAATGCATCGCGCTTCGGAATGCATAAAGCTTCTTTCTCAATGTTGGGGTCAAACTGTAGGAAGGGATGGTTCATCTGTAATGGGGAAAATTGTTAGAAAGACAGAAACAGGAGAGAAATGAATTGAAAACAAGCGAGCAGCCAATTATGAAGAAACTGTCTAACTGTACTGGGCAAATGGCACGGTCGTTCTCCGAGACGCACGGTCGTGCGTCACCGAGAACTAACAGACCAACCCAGAAGATATCGTGAACAAGCCGGCGAGGCACGACCGTTCCACACGAGGAACGACCGTGCGACTCCGTGTCTGCAGATTTTCGACCCCTGTACTTAGAACAATCTGATCTTTGCAAAATTTCAACAAGTATTGGGCCAACAGGGGTCAAAAAGTCAACCGGGTGTTCACGATACTTCGATTCAACAAGGGTTAGGGTTTCGATTTGTTTATGAAGAGAACCCTAATAAATCTCTTGAAGAATCGGACAAAATCTAACCTAGAAAGCAAGAAAACAAGAAATCTACAACTAGGAACGTACCGTGCGAAGAAGGTTGTGAGATCGTGCGAAAAACCGTGCGATATGATGAAGAATCGCCCTGGAACGGTCTGCAGCGGCTAGGGTTCGCGAATGAGGGATTTTGCAGCAGATGAGGGTATATATAATGTGCAAAATGACAAAATTGCCCTCAGCCAGTGGCACGGTCGTTCCTGGTATGGAACGGTCGTGCGGTACCGACATCGCTCAAACCCTGCAGCATGTTCTCGGATATGCACCGAGGGTGCGATCCAACGTGCCGGCTTGCTCGGAATCGCACGGTCGTGCGACCCGAGGAACAGGCGTGCATCAGCTGCAGATACAGAATTTTCTGCAGAAGCTATTTCCAGCAACCGTTTCGGCCGTTTTTCGCCGTTTTTTCGACACACCAACTGTTCTAACAATATTGCAATACAGAACCTTCGCCCGGTACGTACGAAAACTAAACTAACTAACGTAAACTACCTAACTAACCTAAATTACGCTAAAACTACAAAAATACAAAAAAAGGACTATTTTACCCTTACAGCGCCAAAGACGCTCCTGCTGCATTTTTGTCGGCGAGTCAGCAGCGTAGACTCATGCTAAATTTTTGTCGACGAGTCGATAGCAAGACTCAAAGCTAAAACTAGAAAAACTACTAAAAAGACTATACTACCCCTAAAGCGCAAAATACGCTCTTGCTACATTTTTGATCCGCGAGTCAGTAGCGTAGACTCTCTCCTCCCCACACTTATGATGTGTGCGGGGTTTGGAGTTCAATCACCTCCACCGCCGATTCCATCGGCCCGGCAACGTACAACTTCAACCGGTGACCATTTACCTTAAATGTAACGCCATCCGCGTTCTCTACTGCAACAGTACCATACGGAAATACTTCCTTAACCGTGTATGGTCCTGTCCAGCGTGAATGAAGCTTCCCAGGAAATAAGCGCAGCCTAGAATTGTACAGAAGAACAAGATCACCCGCTTGGAATTCTTTATGGTCCTTCAAGCGTTTGTCGTGAAGTTTCTTCGTGCGCTCTTTGTAGAGCACGGAGCTTTCGTAGGCTTGTTGCCGCAATTCTTCCAATTCATGAATTTGGAGAAACCGGGCTTCACCTCCGGTTTTTAGGTCCAAATTCGCGGTTTTCAATGCCCACATAGCCTTGTGCTCCAACTCCACCGGTAAATGGCATGCATTTCCGTATACCAACCTAAAGGGGGTGGTCCCTATAGGGGTCTTATAAACTATACGGAATGCCCACAATGCATCATCAAGCTTGTCCGACCACTCCTTGCGGTTCGCTCCAACAGACCGCTCAAGGATGCGCTTTAGCCCACGGTTCGTGACCTCCACCTGCCCGCTTGTCTGCGGATGATAGGGCGTGGACAAACGGTGATGCACACCGTATCGGGACAAAGCCTTTTCAAGCTGTGTATTACAAAAATGAGTCCCTCGGTCACTAATGAGCGCTTTCGGAGCGCCAAATCGGGCGAACAAACTCTTAAGAAACTTCACAACTACTCTGGCGTCATTAGTGGGTAAGGCTTGCGCCTCCGCCCACTTTGATACATAGTCAACAGCCACGAGTATGTACTTATTTCCACGTGAGGGGGGGAATGGTCCCATGAAGTCTATCCCCCAAACATCAAAGACTTCACAAACTTGTATCCAATTCTGAGGCATTTCGTCGCGTGCAGATATGTTCGTCGCCCTCTGACAAGCATCGCACGCTCTCACCCAACTCTGCGCGTCACGGAAAATGGTCGGCCAGTAAAACCCGGAATCCAACACCTTCTTCGCGGTGAAGTTGGCTCCGTGGTGGCCTCCGGTAGGTCCCTCATGACACTGGCGCAGAATGTCGGTCGCCTCAGCCCCTGATACACATCTCCTAATCACCTGATCAGCACCCACCTTGAACAAGAAAGGGTCATCCCAAATGTAGTGCTTTAGATCTGAAAAGAATTTTCTCTTTTGCTGGTGAGTCAACCCTTTTATCAGAGATCTACAAGCAAGATAGTTCGCAAAGTCAGCGAACCATCGCGACTCATCACATATCTCAACACCCATCAAAGATTCGTGTGGGAACTTGTCATTGATTGAATCCCAATGCGAATCCTCGATGTCTCCGTGCTCTAACCGAGACAGATGGTCGGCCGCTACATTCAAAGCACCCTTTTTATCTTGTATCTCAATATCAAACTCTTGCAGCAACAGGATCCATCTGATTAGACGCGGTTTAGCGTCCTGTTTGCTGAAGAGGTATCTAATGGCTGCATGATCAGTGTATACAACGGTTTTCGAAAGCACTAAATACGATCTAAATTTATCGAATGCGAAAACGACCGCCAAGAGCTCTTTTTCAGTCGTGGTGTAATGCTCCTGAGCGTCGTGAATAGTTTTGCTCGTATAATAGATCGGATGGAAGTGCTTTTCCTTCTTTTGACCCAGAACGGCCCCTATAGCGTAATCACTCGCGTCGCACATGATTTCAAATGGCAGATTCCAGTCCGGTGCGACTAAAATAAGGGCCTCAATCAACTTCTGCTTGAGGAGGTCAAAAACCCTCAAGCAATCATCTCCAAACACGAACGGAGCATCTTTCTCCAACAAACGGGTCATGGGTCTGGCGATTTTAGAAAAATCTTTGATGAATCGCCGATAGAACCCGGCATGACCGAGAAAGCTCCGTATAGCTCGAACAGAGGTGGGGGGCGGAAGTCGTGAAATAACGTCGACTTTAGCTGGATCGACTTCCATGCCCGCGTGAGAAATTTTGTGTCCCAAAACTATGCCCTCCTTCACCATGAAGTGGCATTTCTCCCAATTCAGGACAAGATTAGTCTCCTCACACCTCTTCAACATTCTTTTCAAATTTTCCAGACATTGATCAAAGGAATCCCCAAATACCGAAAAATCGTCCATGAACACCTCCATGGAATCCTCAATCATGTCGTGGAAAATGGCGACCATACATCGCTGGAAAGTAGCCGGCGCATTACACAGCCCAAACGGCATACGCCGGTAGGCGAATGTACCGAAGGGACAGGTAAATGTGGTCTTCTCCTGGTCCTCAGGAGCGATAGGAATTTGAAAATAACCAGAGAATCCATCCAGAAAACAATAATATAACTTCCCTGACAGACGCTCCAACATTTGATCAATGAATGGAAGCGGGAAGTGGTCCTTGCGGGTGGCGTCATTTAGTTTGCGATAATCAATGCAAACCCGCCATCCAGTGACCGTCCTGGTTGGAATTCCTATCGTTTGTGACCACAGTCATGCCCCCCTTTTTGGGCACTACTTGCACAGGACTGACCCAAACAGAGTCGGAAATGGGATAGATCATACCAGCATCTAATAACTTAATCACTTCCTTTTTAACGACCTCTTGCATGTTCGGGTTCAGCCGCCTCTGGTGCTGCGCACACGGCTTGAACTGATCCTCCGTTAGAATTTTATGTGTACAGAAGGAGGGATTTATTCCTTTTATGTCCATGATTTTCCAGGCGATTGCTTTCTTATGAAGTTTCAACACATTAAGCAGTCTGCTCTTCTCCTCTCCCGCCAAACCAGATGAAATAATGACAGGCAAATGACGCTCCTCATCCAGAAATGCGTACTCTAGGTGCGGTGGGAGCTCTTTAAGCTCCAAGGTAGGAGGATCTTCCACTGAAGGCTTCGACTTCACTTCACTCTCGCGATCAATTTCTGTGAAACGATCCGGACTCTGGGGACCATCATCACCAATCTGATAGACTGGCTGCTCTAAATAGTGGCCCTCCTGCGTAATGCCATCTAAGTCCCCACACAACAGATGTGTGTCCGAATCTATCTCCTCGGTCATACCCTGGAAATGCGTGCTCACATAAGTGTCGACGATGTCGACATAATAGAGCGCATCGTCCTGACTCTGAGGATGCTGCATAGAACGTTTAATGTCAAACGTCACATGCTCATCATCTACTCGGAGTGTGATCTGGCCCGCCGCCACGTCCACAATTGTCCGGGCGGTATTCAAAAACGGGCGTCCGAGTATCAGAGGCACTCTCGAGACCTCATCCATGTCCAGGATAACAAAATCCACGGGAAATACAAACTTGTCAATCTTAACAAGCATATTCTCTACAAACCCGCGTGGATACTTGACAGAACGATCCGCAAGTCGAATACTCATCCTCGTAGGTGACGGCTCACCTAGATCCAACTTTGTAAAAACCTTATAGGGCATAAGGTTTATACTCGCTCCTAGATCTGCTAACGCATTACTGACAGACAGATTGCCAATGAGGCAGGGAAGCGTGAAACTGCCTGGATCGCCCATTTTTGTAGGCAGGCGATTCTGGAGAATAGCAGAGCAGCTTTCATTCATAACCACACAAGACATGTCCTCGAGTTTTTGCTTGTTTGAGAGGATGTCTTTCAGAAACTTCGCATACTTTGGCATCTGTGCCAAAGCTTCAACAAACGGTATGTTTATATGCAATTGTTTAAACATTTCGAGAAACTTACCGTTTTGTTCATCCATCTTCTGTTTCTTCAACCTTCCTGGATAAGGCACTGGAGGCGTGTAACCTGTGACCGGCTCCTGGACTTGTGCTGTACTTGCTGGGCGTAGCCTGGCATGCACCTCATCCGGTGTGTCGGTCGGGACCGCTTCAGTGATCGGTGGTGAGTCCGATATGACGGGTCCGGTAGGTTTTCCACTCCTGGTCATCACCGCATTCACATCTCTGTGCGGGCCCGGGTTTGTCTCAGTATTGCCCGGGAGACCACCCTGGGGTCTCTTTGACATCATCTGTGCCAGCTGACCAACCTGATTCTCTATGTTCTGAATCGAGGCCTTGTGGCTCCTCATTTCTCCCTCATGAGAGAGAAAACGATCCTCGCTCTGCTGGTAGCGTTTTTCAGCTAACTGATTCGCGCTCGAGGAGCTAGTAAGAAGCTGGGCCATCATATCCTCCAGCTTAGAACTAGACTGAGGGGCTTGCTGCTGGGAACTACTCCCAGAGCCCTGATTCTGATGCGGGTATGAACGCTGCTGATAGGATTGGTTGTACTGCTGGAACTGCTGACCCTGACCCTGTTGCGCTGGAGCGCGCGGAGTGAATCCCAAAGGATTTTGATTGCCTGTGTTCGCACGCCACCCAAAATTTGGGTGATTTCTCCAACCGGGATTATAGGTGTTACTGTAAGGGTTGTTCTGCGGCCTAACTTGATTACTCACGAAATCTACCTCTTCGTGGCCCTCGTATCCGACTCCCTGAAAACATGCCCCAGGCTCGTGTGACACTCCACACTGGTCACAACCCGAGCCCGCATGCGCAATCATCTGGGACCTGTCGAATCTCGATGCGAGAGCCGAGATTTGTGCAGTAATGGCCGTATAGTCGTCTACAGCATGCACTCCTGCGCGGGATCCTGATGATGATGATGTAGCCCGACTTCTATCTCCTTCGCGGCGAGAGCTAGACTTCAACGCAGCCTTTTCAATGATATCGTAAGCCTCATTGGGCGTCTTTGTCCACAAATCGCCTCCTGAATTCATATCTAATCGCTCCTGCGTATTGTAGCTAAGCCCCTGATAGAATGTCAAGACTAACTGTCTCTTGGTGAACCCATGATGTGGAACATCAAGTAACAGATCCTTGAATCTCTCCCAAGCTGCATGCAACGACTCTCCCTCATCCTGACGAAAGGTCACCACTCGGTTCCTTAACTTGGTTGTCTTCTCGGGTGGAAAGTACTTTTTCATAAATAGCTCCGCCAACCCATTCCAGGTCCTGATGGACCCAGCTGGCAGTGACATAAGCCACGCTCTGGCTTTGTCACGCAGTGAGAAAGGGAACAACCTTAACCGAACGGCATCCTCCGAAACATCCCTCATTTTAAACGTGGAACACACTTCAAGAAAAGCCGCAATATGTCGTCCGGGATCCTCATGTTCGCGTCCGTCGAACTGCACCGAATTCTGCACCATATTAATTATACTAGATTTAATTTCAAAATTAGGTGCATCTATAGTAGGTCTAAGGATACTCGGCTCCAGGCCTGTCGCTCCAGGCTGATTAGACTCATTCAACGGTCGCTCATCGTCTGCCATGATTATGTTTCCTCCTGAGCCCTCGGCTTCAGCAGGTACCACTGACTCCGGCCCACCACTGGCGAGCAGTAGCCCAACCGCCCGACCTTTCGCGCGTAGACGTCTCCTAAGATCACGTTCGGGCTCGTCTGACGGTTCAACAAGTTCTGGAGCGGGGGTCGAGAACATTAACCTGCAAACGAAAATTTGACACGGTGAATATTTTATTAATTAAATAATGCTGTTTTTTTTTCAGCTGAATAGAAGCAGAAAATTATTAGAAATGGGCTGAAAATTTTATAAAAAATCCGAAAATGGGCCCGAAATTTTATAAAAATTCAACACAATAAATAAATGAATCGACTAATTCAAAAATGGCTTTAGGGTGCCGAAAACCCAAAGAATAAGTGAATAAATAAATAAATCTGGATCAAATAAATAAATGAAACAAAAATAACGCAAAAATGAATAAATCAAATAAAAACAAGAAATATTAACAAATAAATAATCAAGAAATTATACACAAATATTAACAAGTATATACACCGATAACCAAATGACTCGGGTCGTTCCTAAAACTCGCCATTTCCCCGGCAACGGCGCCAAAAACTTGACGTGTGCGTATATATACATAATTTTGCAATGAATCTACACACGATTTGGTTTTGAATTTATAAAAGTGATAATTACTTTTACATCAAAACACACACGAAAGAGGCAAGTGTACCCCGTCATATATGTAATAAAGTATCGGTAAGAACCAAGTATCGATCCAAGGAAATGGGCGGAGAAATAATACTAGACCTTTGTCACTAAACTACCGGTAAAAACATAAGTTTGGTTGATTTAAACTAAACTAAAGTAAGCATAAATAAATACATAATAAAAACATAATAGAATATAGATAAAAAGCCTTGCTAAATACACAACCAAAGCATGTCAACTAAGTCGGTTTTGGCACTAGAAGCATTCGGTCAATTTTCCAATTTAAGACAATTAGTATCCCTTTCGGGAATCCTAACATGACAATCATTCGGAAAGTTAAAACGATAAACACACTTTAACCACCTAAAATTGTTCTTTAACGTGCAATTGATAAATGTCTATGAAAATCTCTTAAAAATAAGTTAGTCAGCCGTTAGGATTATTCTAACCTCACTTAAACAAGGAAAACGACACCGATAAACACAATGCAACCACCGAGACAAGCATAAACTAGATTAAATCACAACCAAGTTCATTTTACAAATCTTGCACAATAATTCACTAAGATAGCAATTTTGGCCTAAACTACTAACTAAGCTAACAAATCATGGCAATAATTTATAACGACACCATCTAACCCGTTAAGGTCCTTACGTGACGGCAAGCTCTCTTGATTAACAATAATTACATTTTATTAAATCGCTAACCATTTCTAGTATCATGATGCATACATTTAAACCAAGTTAAACTAGTTAACCAAATTCAAAGTTTACTAATACAAGATTAATTAAGCTTCATTTTTCAACTATCTTAACTAAAATATGTGTAAATTAATGAATATCAGTCTCCCTGAAGAATAGGTCAAGGTGGTTACAAGAAAGACGTTGGAAGCTTGGAGAAGGGGTTTACAACGGTCAAAAGGCAATATTCGCAGGATCCCGGAATAATAGGGCAATATCCCGGATTTTTAGCATAGTTTGTTATTTATTGTAACTATAAATAGGAGTGCTGGATCAGTAGGTTGACACACATAATCCCGTCCACTTTTACACATACATTGCAGCTACGATCACCATTTCAATCACAAACACTCACAAATCACAATCATTGTAACACTTAGATTTGATCTGAGCATTATCCTGCACTGTATCCTGTTATTCAAGCAATAAGAAGAACAAGGCAGCCGACGATTGTCAGCTCCCGAGGTTTTATGCCGGAGATCTAGATTGATCAAGGGCTTTCCTCGTACATCACGTGTCAACCTTTACATTTTTGCTCATTGTTTGATTATAGATACAGCTCGATATCCTGAGCCGTATCTTGAAACTGTTTTCGCAAACTAACAAACCAACATATTTTTTACAAAGTATTACTAGCACACTACCTCACAAAACTAATTTGATCACTTAATTGCATAGGTAATTTTTGACCAAAACAACCATTATTTTTCTTTTTTTTTTTTACCACCTACCCAAAATCCCCCTAGTTAACCCCTTTGAGCCTAAACATTTTCATTTCTTAACCCAAAACAAACACCCTTTTATCCACCAAAACCCTTTTTCATTTTAAACCCTTTATTTTAGTAACAAAGCTCGATTTTTCATATGACCTCCCTTATCAAAAAAAAAATATTTGATGATGATGAAGCCAAAAGAAATAAACAAACAAGTTTATCAAAAAGAACTTTGTTTGAAGAATTGCTTCATCAAAATAAAAAGTTACAAAAATAAAAAGTCTTACGAAAACCGACGCTTTTTACGCCTTTCGCCCTTTTCTACTAACCACTAACCCAACCACCTACCTTTAACCCAAGCCTAACCCTTCCCCCAAAATCCTCTTGATATTTACAAAGGTATATAGTTAAAAAGGAGGAGGATTGATTGCTTGGCAAGCTTATGGTAGAAGTAAGTTCCATGCCGCTCTCGAGTGATTCACAAAAATACATTTTTGGCCGAGTGTTGAGTGATCCCCCGTGAGGTATGTGAACTTGTATATAAATGGAATTTTAAAAAGGCATGTTTTGCCCTAATAAGTAATTTATCTTATGTAATATTTTAAATAAATCATGACAAATAGGATTGTAAATAAATAAAAATAAAACTTAATAAAGAATCTTGGAAATCCCGACACTCTATGACAAGCCCAAAACCTTCTCTTCTACCCATTCCATTTGGGAGTGTATAGCCACATTATAAGGAGTTTTGCTTGAGGACAAGCAAAGATTCAAGTGTGGGGGTATTTGATGTGTGCAAAATGCAACATATAAATTACATCAAATATGGCATAAAACTAACCTTTTTTCGTACTAATGTTGGAAAAAGTGTGTTTTTGTCTTCCTTTTGTATTTTCAGGATTAAATGAGCTCAAATGAACAAAAGAAGCAAAAAGGCAGCTAAATCTAACATAAATACAAGAAAAGGAATAAACGTGGCATGCCCGACCCCTCGACAGCACCTCCCCAAGCAAAAACAAGAGAACAGAAGGCTGAACACGCCCCGTGCTCAATGAGCACGGGGGCGTGCCCAAGTGTCTGCAGAAAAGACAAAGTTGTAGAAACTTCTATCACCCACCACGGGGGCGTGTCCAGCGGACACGGGGCCGTGGTCAACTCTAAGATTCGCAGAATCTAGGAAAATCTTGATAGTACAGATACGCTTCTGCACACGGGGTCGTGCCCAGCGGACACGGGGGCGTGGTCAACTAATGCAGACAAACTACATTTAATGAAGAAAGAGAAGACGGGTGGACACGGGGCCGTGTCCGGGCTTCTATGCAGGCTATAAATAGGGGTGCTTGGCTCATTTGCAAACCATCCCTTGGCAAACCACCTCTCTCACACTTCACCCACTACCACCATCACAACCCACATCCACCACCATCATCCATCATCCATCATAGATTGTGTGAGTAGTCTCGGGATCCAAGATTGATCGTAAGAGTTCTTGACAATCAAAGGCCATGTTTGCCTAAGTCTCTTACATCACTTGGTGAAGACAAGTGTCTAGTGTAATACTTTTTATTTTTAATCTTTTTGCACTTTTTATTTGGTTATGTATTAATGACTTTAATAACTAGTTTCTTATGTTGAAGGTGAGTCTTCCTTATCATTTGTCCGTGGTGTCTTGCCATTATTTTACTGTCTATATAAAATAAAAGATTTTCACCATTCATATCTCCACGGTCTATATGGAGGTATGTTGGCTACCTGGTCGGGGGTTAAGGGAACGGTTTGGTAAGAGTCTTACCTTGTTTGGTGTATAGATCCTGCAAGGACCTGGGTCAACTTTAGTAGGACCTCCTTCAATACCCACTGGTATTGGATGGCGGGGGTCCGAACTCCTTGACCCCCTCATATGTAAACTACTATTAAAACTTTAACCCGGCTACTTAGGACTGTATCCCTGCTGACTCAGACTACTTAGCCGAGGGTAACGTCACCTCCAGAAGAGGGGCCTACCACAATATGCATTAATAACTTAATTAATTATCTTTCAATAATCCAACCCTTTAGGATTGTATCCTTGCTGACTCAAACTACTAGGTTGAGGGTAATGTCACCTTCAGAAGAGGGGCCTACTACAATAACGCTCACGATGGGTGCACTTGCCCATATGTGTGTTTAGTGTTAGTAAATATCGTGTTTTATAAATTTAAAACTTGGCTAAAAAGTGTTAAAGGGCTTAAAATATACATTAAAAACTATACGACACTTCACATGCATCATTTGACACGTCATTGTACAGTCTCGAGGAAACGCAAACAACCAAGTGTAAGGACGATCAAGTCATCTGGGACGGATTTCCGTTCGATCGGATTGCAATCCGATCGGATTGCTACCCGATCGGACAGCCACCCGTTTGGCTTGCACTTGGGATCCCACACTTAAACTATTTTCACACTATTCAAGGATCTAAACGTTGAAATGGATTACCACCCAATCGGATTGCCATCCGATCGAGTGATCGTCCGATCGTGTGACGTTTGGGACTTGGATACTTGAACAATTTTTAATACGTTCAGTACGTACGGATTGCCACCCGATCGGATTGCCACCCGATCGGATTGCCATCCGATCGAGTGACCGTCCTGCTGTGAACTTGTTCTCAATCTGAGAAGTCTTGCTAATCGGATTGCTGCCCAATCGAACGGCCGTTCGATCGACCGACCTGAAAGGTAGAGATGTTTAATCATGTGGAAATCCTTTAGGTCTAGGTTGTTCTTGGTGGAATGAGGCCAAAACTTGAAGTTCATAAGAACTCCATGATGACATCATCCTAGAACACCTCAAATCCGCTGATTTCACGGTTAAAAGTTAAGATTCAAAGGTGAAAAAGATGAAGGAGTGCGTGTAGATCATAGAAGTATAAGATTTAGGTTGAAAACATACAAGAATCGCGAGAAATCGAGAGAGAGAAGGCTTGAGTGCGGCTGGTCGAGTGAAGGAGCTGTCACATCACAAGTGACTGGAGGGTATTTATAGGGTTTCCAAAAGAGGAAAGTGCACAAGGGTCGGATTGGCCACTGATCGGATGGCGCCTCGATCGGATGGCCACTCGATCGGTTGCCCATTCGATTCAAGTGCCCAGCGTGTTGAGTTTTGTCATTTCGATTCGCGTGTTGAGCGTTGCGATGCGTTTCGAGCGAGCGATGCGATAGAATTACCCATTAGTTACATAAATAACCTAACTACTATATCTAACATACAATCACTATAAATAACTTGCGTTAGCATTTGCGATTGCTTTTCGGTTAATCACCACAAACATAAAGTAATCATGCACAAGTAACACATAAGTACACACACACGTAAAACAATACTCGGAATCTATCAATCAAGGCGCGAATGCGATTGCGATGCGATTAGCGATTAAGTGATAAAACATGCGGTAAACATCGATTAAACCTCGATTATTAATAGATACTCCACATAACACAACTAAAGCAATTAAAATAAAAGATTCGGTTACAAGTCAAATAAGTCAAGACAGATCGTAATTAGCAATCTTTTCTTCCTTTGACTTCAATCTTGACTTTGGCTTTGACTTTCGTAACACGGGGTGTTACAGCCTCCCCTACTTAAGGGAATTTCGTCCTGAAATTAGGCTGAAGCCGTAACAAACAACTGCGGGTACTTCGCCTTCATGTCACTTTCGAGTTCCCAGGTGAACTCTGCGCCTCGTTTGCCTTCCCAACGAACCTTCACAATGGGAATACGTGAGCGCCTGAGCTTATTGGTTTCCCGATCCATGATCTCGACAGGCTTCTCCACGAAGTGTAATGTTTCGTCCACTTAGAGATCCTCTAGCGGAACTTGTAAATCCTGCTCGGCTAGACACTTTCTGAGGTTCGATACATGGAAAGTCGGGTGAACGTTGCTAAGTTGCTCCGGTAGTTCGAGTCTGTAGGCCACTTTTTCGATCCTTTCCAGAATCTTAAAGGGTTCCCATATCAAGGCGTGAGCTTTCCTTTCTTGCCGAATCTGATCACACCCTTCCAAGGTGATACCTTTAGGAGTACATGATCGCCAACGTCAAATTCAAGGGGCTTGCGTCGTCTATCGGCGTAACTTTTCTAACGACTCCGAGCTTTCAGCAGATTATCTCGAATTTGGAGGATTTTGTCAGTCGTTTCTTGCAGTAGTTCGGGACCGGTTAGCTGCGCATCTCCGATCTCATGCCACACAATTGGGGATCGACATTTTCTTCCGTATAATGCCTCAAATGGTGCCATTTGTATGCTAGAGTGATAACTGTTATTGTACGAGAATTTGACTAAAGGTAAGTGAGCGTCCCAATTACCACCGAAATCTATGACTCACGAGCGAAACATGTCTTCAAGGGTACGAATCGTTCTTTCAGTCTGACCATCGGTTTGGGGATGGAAAGCGGTACTAAGATTAAGCGTAGTACCGAGAGCAGATTGAAACGTTTCCCAAAGACGCGAGGTAAACCGACCATCGCGGTCAGAGATGATGTCACGAGGTGTACCGTGTCGACAAATAATTTCGTCGGTGTAGATTCGGGCTAATTTTTCCACCTTAAAGTCTTCTCATATCGGCAGGAAACGAGCAGATTTAGTCAAATGGTCAACGATAACCCAGATGCTATCGTGACCTGAGGTTGTACGCGGAAGTTTTGTGATAAAGTCCATGGCTATGCTTTTTCATTTCCACATCGGGATCTCGGGTTACACAAGAAAGCCAGAGGGTCTTTGTTGCTCGGGCTTGACTTTCGAGCAAGTCAGGCACTTCGAAACATAGATTGCGATATCCTTCTTCATTCCAGGCCACCAGTATTGTTGACGAAGGTCATGATACATTTTGTCGTCACCAGGATGAATAGAATATCAAGACTTGTGGGCTTCATCCAACAGGATTTGTCGCAAGTCAGTGCGTTTGGGAATCCAAATTCAGTCCAAATAATGGAATATCCCATTCGATTTATTCACTAACTGTTCGCCATTATGATAAATTCTTTCCTTCTTTAAAGTGCGTTCGGTAAAACAAGCATGCTGAGCGTCACGGATAAGAGTTTCGAGATGATGTTGGGCGTAAACATTACGAACGCTATGCAAATAGCTTCGTCTGCTGAGGGCGTCGGCAATGACATTTGCTTTGCCAGGATGATAACGGATCTCACAGTCATAATCGTTGGGAAGTTCTACCCATCGGCGTTGACGCATATTCAGTTCTTTTTGGTTGAAGGTGTGTTGTAGGCTCCTATGGTCGGTGAAGACCGTACACTTGGTACCATAAAGGTAGTGTCGCCAAATCTTCAACGCAAAAATAACTGCGCCTAGCTTTAGGTCGTGGGTTGTATAGTTCTTCTCGTGGATCTTGAGCTGACGAGATGCGTAAGCGATAAACTTGTCTCATTGCATGAGAACACAACCAACACCAAGGTTTGAGGCATCACAATAGACAATAAAGTCATCGTTTAAGTCGGGTAAAGCGAGAACGGGAGCATTGCAGAGCATATGCTTGAGAGTTTGAAAGGCAGTCTCTTGTTCAGTTCCCCAAACAAAAGGCTTGTCTTTATGCGTTAAGGAAGTAAGCGGGACAACGATTTTCGAGAAGTCAACAATGAATCGACGGTAATAGCCCGCCAATCCGAGGAACGAACGAACATCGGATGGTGATTTTGGAGTAACCCAACTCTTAACAGCTTCGATCTTCACGGGGTCGACATGAATACCTTGACTATTGACGATGTGACCGAGGAATTGAACCTCCTCTAGCCAAAATTCACATTTGGAGAATTTGGCGTAAAGTCGATTCCCCTGGAGTAACTCGAGAACCAAACGTAGATGCTGCGCGTGTTCGGTTTTCGACTTCGAATAGATAAGGATATCGTCGATGAACACGATGACGAAACGGTCAAGAAATGGTTTGCACACACGGTTCATCAAATCCATGACGCCGGTGCATTGGTTAAACTAAAGGGCATTACGACGAATTCATAATGGCCATAGCGGGTTCGAAAAGCGGTTTTCGGAATATCTTCCTCCTGAATGCGTAACTGGTGATAACCAGAGCCTAAATCGATCTTCAAAAAACATGAAGCACCTTGCAATTGATCAAACAAATCATCGATTCGGGGCAGGGGATAGCGATTCTTGATTGTCAGCTTATTCAACTCCCTATAGTCGATGCACATCCGGAACGACCCATCCTTCTTTTTGACGAAAAGGACTGGTGCGCCCCAAGGAGAGGTGCTTGGGCGAATGAAGCCTTTTTCAAGTAATTCCTGGAGTTGACTCGAGAGTTCGCGCATTTTGGACGGAGCGAGGCGCTAAGGAGATTTAGCAACAGGGTTGGGTCCAGGAAAGAGGTCAATACGAAAATCAATATCACGGCTCGGGGTAAACCAGGTAGATCATTAGGAAAGACATTAGTAAAATCACGAACTACAGGCACCTTATCGATTGCCTTAACTTCCTTTTTCTCTGCTAC
Organism: Helianthus tuberosus; assembly: GCA_030545235.1. Taxonomy (NCBI): domain Eukaryota; kingdom Viridiplantae; phylum Streptophyta; class Magnoliopsida; order Asterales; family Asteraceae; genus Helianthus; species Helianthus tuberosus. Next base: position 192,886,198 of record CM060433.1, on the reverse strand, counting down.
TACTACGTGAGCCAAAAAAGCTTGGTATTCCTTGCGGAGATACTTGCTAGCTTGGACACACGACATGAGTTGGAGTTTCTTCGACGCGACCTCACCGTAGACACACAATAGATCACCATTAGCAAGCGAGAAGCGAATCATCTTATCAAAACAAACAACTTCAGCACGATTCTCACGAAGAAAATCCATGACTACTATGACGTCAAAACTACCGAGCTGCATTGGAATAAGGTCGATAGGAAAGATGTGATTGTTGAGTTCGAGAGTACAATCACGAAGAACAGAATTGACAGTGACGGTTCTTCCGGTGGCAACTTCAACATCGAATGACGAGGGGAGATGGGCGCGCTTACGATTAAGGAGCTTTTCGAATTCTAACGACACAAAACAGTTATCGGCTCCAGTATCAAATAAACACGAAGCATATATACCATTCACAAGGAACGTACCATTGACCACATTGTTATCGGCTTGAGCTTGACGGACGTTGATGTTGAAAGTACCTCCGCGAGCTGCTTGTTGCTACTGCTGCTGTTGCTGGGGCTGCTGCTGTTGTGGCTCTTGCTTCACCACTCGGTTCGGGCACATATTTGCGAAGTGGTTGGGATCACCACACGCAAAACAAGCTCTAGCGTGGATCACGAGTGCAGGAGCCGCTTGTTGGCCTTGAGGAGCGGGAAGTAGAGCTTGTTGAGCAGGAGCTTGACCTTGAGCTGGAGCTGGAGCTTGACGTGGACCTGTACGGCAGTTGGCGGTGAAATGGTCGTACATGTTGCAATGCACACAGTATCTGCAAGCGATTCCCACTGGGTAGTGATAGGTACAAGTAGGGCAAGCCGGATGAGGACCAGTGTACGCACGCTTAGCCGGCGGTGCGTTGGTGACCAGTGCCGCTACTTGGCGGTGTTAAGGCTGCGGTTGAGCAGGTACTGATTGGAGCGGGGCAGCAGTGGTGACAGCGCAATTTTTGCTACTGTTGTTGTTGTTCTTCCTCTTGCGACGAGAGGACTTTGAAGACTGCGGAGCAGCAGCGGTAACTTGATGGAGATTCTTGGAGGCTTTTTCCCAGTAACCAGCCTTGACTCACTTGTCGTTTATCTCAGCAGCGAGTAAGAAAGTTTCCTCAATAGTTGACGTCTTTGCAGCTTGAACTAAATCAGCCACGCAATCCGGAAGATCACGGATATACTTCTTGATGGTGATTTCGGGCGTAGAGACTTGACCTGGACAGATTATGCTTAGCTACTTGAAGCGAGTAGTCAAACCAGCATTGTCGCCATCCTTCTGCTTGAGATGCCAGAACTCGTCCTCCAACTTTTGGAGCTCGTGGGGAGGGCATAACTCTTTCATCATCAAGTCCTTCAACTGGTCCCACGTAAGCCCATAAGCTGCATTATTTCCTCGTTTGTTTTTCTCGGTCGTCCACCAATCTAAAGCGCGGGATTGGAAGACGCCGGTGGCGTTAACAGTTCAGAGATTATCAGGACAGTTGCTCTGACGCAGGGTGTCACACCCCGATATTTCCACATATTACCGGTGGGCCCGGTGGGGAGTATCGTGACGTAGTTGATATCATCATAGTCAAATAATCACAATTCAACGCACAGCGGAAGTCGAAAGTAAATATATTACAAACCGATTCAAAAGTAACATCAATATTACAAACGGGTTGTAAGATGGATCCACAGGCGGATCATAAAACAGAAAGATGAACACTGTTCAACAGACTTTAGACGTCTAGAACTTGCAAGATTCCCTATTAACGCCCTGAGCTCCCAGCCAATTACGTACAGTACCTGTCACTTAATATTTTTGGAAAATACGTCAGTTTACACTGGAAAATACAATTAACTGACTCTTTTGAAAACATTTATGAAAATTGATTTAAATGCACAAGGCACAAATATCCTTTTTAACTTACGACAATTATATAAAAATAATCTTGTATACAGATTTACATGATCGTTATACATTCAGGGCCCGATGTTAGAAACCGAGTCAAGATTAACAGACACACCACAAGTATAGGCCTACAAGAGAGTGAGATACCGTTTTCCTTATGCAACTGTCAGGTGTATGCCTACACCACGTGCTTAAGACATGGCCATTTCTTTATAATGATGCCAAGGATATCCGGGACATGGTCATTAACCCCCAAAGGCTTTTATTTCAAACAAGACAGATTAAAACGGGTTACCTCAATAATTTAATCACAATCCGATTAAACATTCAATACCCGACCAAGTGGTATTATTATAATACCGTATCCCAAGCCCCTATAGGGAAAATAAGTTAAGAGTATTTACCTGAGCTAAAATGTAATTTTATTCTCAGCCATATATTCAAATCAGCAAGCACAAGTACCTCTACTGGGGCTCTTAATCTGGAACGAAGGTTTTTATTAACCTATTAGATTCCTAACGGGTCTTATTTAAGTTGTAACTTAGACCGGTTAGTTTCAAGGAAAGGTTTACGGTTCAAAACGCAAGATTAAGCGAAGACCGGATTAGAATGTGATTTATACCCGACAAGTATGGAGACTTGTATAATTCGGGTAAACTAAACACATTCTGAATTTTGAAGTGAAAATGATAAGGTTAGACCCGTTTCGGTTAATCCATGTAAACTAGTTACATAATCCGTACCGAACGCGTAAAATGCATAACGGGTAACCAAAAGAGTCATGAACATGTTTCACAAGTTAATATGCTTTAAATATGTTGTGATATCAGTAGGATACCTTCCATTATGCCCAAAACGAATTTGAAATCAATTTAAGCCCCGTATGGGTATTTTGGTCATTTTAAAGATTATAAAAGAGGTTAAATGTCAATCTGAGGTTCTGGTCTAAAATGATCAGTAAAATAATTTATTCTGTTAGTTTATATCAGCAAAATATCATATATGTGTGAAATTTATCATTTATGGCCAAACTATGCACCATAGGGGAATTTTGGTCATTTCACATAAGCTTTAAAGGTTTAATTTGGAAATCTGAGTTCAAAAACTTTTACTTACTGTTAAAGTACACAAATTTATTCATAACATCGGCAGGTAACAAGCTTTAGGTGCCAAATATGGATTTAAACCATACTATGCGCCTAAATCGCATAAAAGTCGGTATTTGACGGTATTCGGGTTAAATAAGCAAATCTGAGATTTTGAACAGCCTTTACTGTTTAAAATAATTTATTTAATATATAAAATGAGTAGAAAAAGGTTTGATAGGTAAAGGATGTGCAAAACTCATTTTATTAGCAAAAAGGGCATAACCGTCAATTACCGAGTCAATGCAAGAACCCTATGTTATGATCAGTTTAAAAATAATTAAAAATCTTCAAAAATCCAAAAATATTATATTATATCAGTGGGTAAAAGGTTTGGTGTCAAAATTTGAGTTTAAATAGGTTTTATGCCGAAATTTCCGTTTAATTAATAAAAAGGCTTTTATTTACGATAATAAGCATAACTCCCATTTTAGGCCACGAACTGATGTGAAATTTTAAGGACATGTTTATAAATCAGTAACAAAGGTTTTTGTCCTCTTACATTTTCAAAAATCTCGTTTTAATATCAAAAGGGCATAATAGTCAACTTTAAGCATATAACGGAAACATGCAATGAACTAGGATTACTATGGAACCAAGTTGTATAACCTCAGAGGGTTATACTAACCTATAATCATGGTCCTAAAGGAATCCTAAGGCATATCTAAACTAAGCTAAATCGGGTCAGAACTGAAAGTCAAGGAAAAGTCAACTTTTGCGACTTTCGGTTCCGAACCGAGCCTAAACTCAGAATTGTCGGGTTGAACATGTCTAGACATGTTCAATTAATATTTACCAAGTTATTAAAGTGACAAAACTGATTTTATTGCCTTTACATCATTAGTTATGAATTTTATTTAAAAACCGACTTGTTTGACTTTTATTTAATTACTTTGACCCGACAATTAACTAAGCAAACGTGGTAATTAGGAGGTGCCCTTTTGAGGGTTTAATACCTACCTAATTACGATCACGTAGCCATGTTCGTTGTGAATAATGGCTTGACCGTTTAAAAGTCAATGCGTTTATCGCGAATGCTTGACTTTTCGGCTTTAAGAGCTACACAATTAAACTAAGCACGAAAGGAACACTTACGAGTGGTCCTTAGGACTGAAGGAGGTTCCCAAGTTGGTTAGGATCCTCTCAAATCAGAGAGCAAGAGCAGAATGCAATGAATTGTGAGTTGAAAGCCAAAACAAGTGGGTTTATATAGGATTTTGAGAACCGTTAGGATCGTTTCTCAATAAACGAGCTTCAATCTTGGCCCTCTATGTGTGCCCATGGTTTCTAAATACAATGGGTGTCAAAAATCAGCTCATGGTATTGAGAATTTTGCATAAAAAACCCCTGAAATTCGACCAGAATGCCAACATATTGACACTTTTAGTCCCTCTAACTTGCAAAGTTGCGCGTAACTTCACTTATAGGCATAAAAGCCCTTAATGGCCAACATTAGGCATTCCCGAGAGTATAATCAATTATCATGAAGCTCTCGGTTTGTTAAAAGGTCACTCAGAGGTAAGGATTAACATGTTGATGCTTTTAACCCTTCGACGTGCAAGCTTTCAATTAATTATACAAACGGCTATTCTTGATCAACAAGTGGCCCATTTGTGAAAATGATTACCATGTAATGCTATTCAGAGGCTTATAATAAGCATGTTAACATTTCCAGTCCTTCTATAATCAAAGTTTTTGATTTTTCGCAAAATTAGTCCCTTAAATTCAACGTTTGACTTTATTAGGGTTTATTACACGTGTCAATACATCATTGGACGTGATTTTACGAGGTGTTACACAGGGTGACTTCGATAGAATCAAACCATTGAAACATGGCCGTAGGACCATCTTCTCCGGTAAATTCCTTTAGACCGCAAGCTTTGAACTGCTTGAAGCTAAAAGCATACTTAGGTGAATCAGTCCGGGACTCTTCTGAATATTTGCTAGCGTTTTCATTCAACTCGCTAACAATTTGCGGGATAACTTTCGCCATTTGCTTAGCGACGAGGGCGGCGATGCGTTTGTCATCATGATTGCGGCGAGCGGAACGTGAGTGAAATGATCCAAATGACGACATTGTCTGCAGCAGACATCGCCATAGGACTCAGACACAATTCGATTAAGTCGAGTATAGCCTATTATCTCACCCAAAGCTACTTCATATAAAGCACAAGAACACGTCTACACATAGGCACATATTCACAGAAACACAGAAGCACATAAACACGTAGGTCACAGAAACACGTAAGCACGTAAGGCACATAGACACATAAGGCAGTCAGAACACAGAAACCATACTATATTTTGCACGTATTCACCTATCCTTCAAGGTTCGCGCGTTCGAGAATAGCGATTGCGATTAGCGAGTACACAGCAAGTAATATAACGAGTAGTATAGCATAAGCGAGTAACATAGCATGTGATCATCCACAAGTAACAACGATTTGTTAGCATTGGGTGGTGTGTTGTGTGCGATAAGCGGAGCAAGAAGCATTAGATCGAAACCATCAGTATCTCAAATCGCTAACAAATAACATGTAAAACCATATAAATCACATAAAATCCACATAAAACGACAAATATCAGAGTCAACAGTTGCGGGCTCAGAATCGAAACACATAAAATCAGTGATTGCGAGCTTGAAATCGAAAATAGATTGTCTAAGGCTTGATAGACGTCGACTACCCAAAGTGGTTCGACTATTCACAAGGACTTTTGGTACACACTTTGGCTTTCGGGACTGTGCTCTCGCCTCGGTTTTGGGCGAACGGCACGTATCCTTTTAGTTACAGTGTAACTTCAAGTCGTTGGAGTCCGTCGAGACTTCGGTGAGAGTGTTGTAAAACCAAAATGGAGGACGGAACAAGTCGTCAAGGTTTGGGTTTCACCCCTGACTTAACAACTTCGCTCCCGATTTGATAAAATAGAGAGGAAGATCTACGTCGAAGTACGGATTTCACTCCTGATTCAATGCAAATTCTCTTGTTTTGTAGATAAAATGCGGGTCGAACAAGCGATTCAGTCGAGAGTTTGCGGTTTTCACACCTAATCTCGTCCCAATCACTCGTTCATTTTCGAAAAATAGTGCAGTGCGACTGCCTTAGGAAAGGCGGTGTGTTAGTATAGCGTGAGTGCGAGCGAGAATTGCAAGTAAGCTTGTACTAAACCCCTACCAAGTTTGCACAAGTCGGTCCATTGGTACTTAGACTATAGACTAGGTCGTTTCTAAGACATAGACCCAGACTAGGTCGAGTCTTGCCTAATTCCCTATAGTTATGGCTTTGATACCAATCTGTCACACCCCAACCGATGGCGGAAACATCAGGGCGGCACTGAGCGAAACAGATTGTCCAAGAGAAATTCCATAAGAACTACTTTACCGAATAGTTAATATTTTGTCCCATACCATAACCTATTAAGCAAGTAAATTATTACAAACAGCGATATCTCATAGACGAATAACATGTTCCGACAACTCAGATTAAATAAAATAAATTGTCTTTGTTTCTAGACTCTCAATCCTACTTGATTCCATGAAAAGCAAGCAAAGCACAGCATCCTAGGCACCTGTCACATACGTTAAAATAAAGTCAATACACATTGTGTAAAGGTGAGCATACAAGTTTGATAATAATAATAGAGTTCAAATCGTTTACGCATAACCAGCATGTAACATGTACAAAGTGAAGGCAAGTAGGTTATCGACAGAGAAATATGCACAGACGTGACTGCGAGTTGTAGAATGCGCAACACATATCCCCACTGGGACACGTGAAGTAAAGCCCTTAACAACCCCCGTCCACGACAGGTGCTTAGTCCAAACTATAGTACTATCATTGCTAAGGTGTCAGGTAACAATCGCTGTGTTAACATAACATACAAGCATTCATCGAATAACACGTAGCATGCAATATTGTCAGCGTATAAATAGTGTTTGCGTTGTGTGTCGATTGTGATTTAGAATAAGTAACGTATGTAACACCCAAAAGTGCGTAAAGCAAAAAGGGTTCGAGTATACTCACAGATAGCGTTTAACAAGTAAACACTCTCTTGGATTGAAGGGAGCTCTGAGAGATTAGCCTGAACAGTTAACGATAGCATAAGCGATGAGTGACGCGTAAAACGGTGAAAAGTGACTAAGTGTCGGATGGCAATCCGATCGGATGGCCAGTCGATCGGATGTCAATCCATTCGAATAGTCATCCGATCAGATGGCCATTCGATTGGATTGACACTCGTTTGGTGAGGATGTGTTTGTGTATGATGGCTTTGAAGTTTTCGTTGTAGCATTTTGAAAACAGAGAAGTATCTCTACCCTTCAGGTCGATCGATCGAATGGTCATTCGATCGGATAGCGATCCGATTGGCAGGACACTTAGTGAGAACAAGTTCACAGCAGGATTGTCACTCGATCGGATAGCAATCCGATCGGTTGGCAATCCGTTAGTTACTGATGATCTTTGAAAATTATGAAAATGATTAAGTGTCGAAGTTCCAAATGTCGCATGGTCGGATGGTCGTTCGATCGGATGGCTATCCGATCGGACGGCAATCCGTTCGATGTTCAGATACTTTGAAAAGTTTGAAGTGAAAGTTTAAGTGTTGAAACTCAAGTGCAATCTGATCGGATAGTTGTTCGATCGGATGGCAATCCAATCGGACGGCAATCCGTCCCAACGATCTGATCGTCTTGGCACTTGATTATTTTGAAAAGTTTTTGCGGTTTGATCGAGACGGTATGACAACGTGCTTAAACAACAAAAACCCCATCATGACCCAAGTGATCCGATCGAAAAAGAACCACCCTAGTCCGATCAGTTCACTGTTCGAGACGGTTGTTCATGTTTAATCCGAAATCAGTTGTCTCTTGGATAGAATTCAGATCTTGAACCAATACATCACTAAGAAAGAGTAGAAGATCAGAACGAGCTCCGATTCCATTGGTTTTGAGTGCATTGAGTGTAAAAGAGTTGAAAGAAAGTTGGAAAACCATCTTTCAATCCTTTTAACCATGGAAATGTGTAGATCTATGCGAAAACATTGTTTAATCATGTGGAAATCCTTCAGATCTGGGTTGTTCTTGGTGGAATGAGGCCAAAACTTGAAGTTCATAAGAACTCCATGATGACATCATCCTAGAACACCTCAAATCCGATGATTTCATGGTTAAAAGTTAAGATTCAAAGGTGAAAAAGATGAAGGAGTGCGTGTAGATCATAGAAGTACAAGATTTAGGTTGAAAACTTACAAGAATCGCGAGAAATCGAGAGAGAGAAGGCTTGAGTGCGGCTGGTCGAGTGGAGGAGCTGTCACATCACAAGTGACAGGAGGGTATTTATAGGGTTTCCAAAAGAGGAAAGTGCACAAGGGTCGGATTGGCCACTGATCGGATGGCGCCTCGATCGGATGGAAATCCGATCGGATGGCCACTCGATCGGTTGGCCATTCGATTCAAGTGTCCGGCGTGTTGAGTTTTGTCGTTTCGATTCGCGTGTTGAGCGTTGCGATGCGTTTTGAGCGAGCGATGCGATAGAATTACCCATTAGTTACACAAATAACCTAACTACTATATCTAACATACAATCACCATAAATAACTCGCGTTTAGCGTTTGCGATTTAGATTGCGTTGCGATAGAATTGCGATTGCGTTGCGATAGAATTGCGATTGCGTTTCGGTTAATCACCACAAACATAAAGTAATCATGCACAAGTAACACATAAGTACACACACGTAAAACAATACTCAGAATCTATCAATCAAGGCGTAAATGCGATTGCGATGCGATTAGCGATTAAGCGATAAAACATGCAGTAAACATCGATTAAACCTCGATTATTAATAGATACTCCACATAACACAACTAAAGCAATTAAAATAAAAGATTCGATTACAAGTCAAAGAAGTCAAAACAGTAGTTGAGCAAGGAGTGACAGATCGCAATTAGCAATCTTTTCTTCCTTTGACTTCAATCTTGACTTTGACTTTCGTAACACGGGGTTTTACATCTCATATTTCATTTCTCCCAAACACAAGTGGTGAGATTAAAAACACCACTTGACAAACTTTATCTCTCTCATCTTAACCAAATTTACATCAAGCTTCATAAAAAAGCTTTTGTTCCAGATTGAAAAAAACACCCACCACCACCAAAAGTTTGTTCAAGATTAAAAACAATACCCACCACCACCACCATCGCAGTGGTGGTTACCAGATCCAGTGCGTGAGAGCCATGATCCAGCAATGTTTAATAGATCCGATGGTGGTTTCAAGATCCGGTGGTGGTCAACAAATCCGATGTTGAAGATGATGTTTCAGATGTTGAAGATAATCCAAAAGATGTTTGATGTTGAATATGATGTTCTAGATCTAAAAGATCCTCCGGATCCATAAGTATGTTTGTGTTTTTGTAGATCTTCATTTTTTGTGTTTTGTAGATCTGCAACTTTTTTGTAATTTTCATATTTGCAATTTTTTTTGTGTTCCAGATCTAAAAGGTCCTCGAGATTTGCAATTTATGTTTTGTAGATCTTCATTTTTTTGTGTTTTTTAGATCTGCAACTTTTTTTTTAAGAAGATGAATGTTATTAAGTTCTTGTTTTCTGGATATGTGGTTTTTTTATTACTGATTTTATGATTGAATCTAAAAAATCTATTGTTGTTGGATTCTTGTTAATGAAGTTATATTTTTATATACATTTTGTAACATTGCTAGTTACATTACTTGTGTTTGATTATTGTTAATGAAGATTATTTTTGATGTAACAATTCTCATAACAATTCTTTTACATCTTAGTTACGAAATGTAACAATCAAAGAAAAAATGCATGTTACATTTTTTCGTGTTACATAAATTATGCATGTTACTGAAAATAAAGTGCATTGTTACACTTTTTTAGATTGTTGTAAAAATAAAGTGTGTAGTTACATTTTTTCCATATTATTGTAAAAATAAAGTGACTATTACAGAAACAAAGTGTGTTGTTACATTTTTTATTTTATTTTTTTTGTGTTAAAAATGTAACAATCAATCAAAGCAAAAAATGTCTGTTACAATTTTTTGTGTTACAGAAATAATACCCGTTACAGAAATGTAACAATCAAAGGAAAGTGTTACATTTTTTTTGTGTTACAAAAAAAGTGTTACATATATGACGTAAAATTGATCATGTAAAAATTGTAGTGTACGTACCAACATGTAACATCTTTTAGTAGGAAGACGGCCCATTACAGAAATGTAACAATCAATCAAAGGAAAGTGTTACATTTTTTTGTGTTACAAAAAAGTGTTACACATGTGACGTAAAATTGATCATGTAAAATTCTAGTGTACATACCTAGCAAACGTTATAAGATTCTAGTGTTGTGTAATAATAATAATGATAATAATAATACAGTTGAAAACATGCATCTATATATATTGGTAGACATTACACAAATGAAGAAGATAAGATAGATAATTGATTAGAAAACGTGCTATTTTGATTTTGTATTACTCTGGGGTTGTAGAATAAGCTGTAGCTGTATAATTCATGTTAATACAATTATATGTAAATGGAAAATATTTATATATATATATATAAACGACGAACAATGATCATGTAGATGGGAGTTTGGCTCTCAGGTCTTTTCTTAGGATCTTCCCTGATGGAGATTTGGGAATGGAGCTCACAAAGTACACCTTGTGCAGTTTCTTGTAGAAAACCACCTGCATCTTCCATTTTTAGATACATTAAGATTAATTAATCAACTATTATTATTATTTATTTACCTGTTTGGCAATGTAATCTTTGACATCTTCTTCGGTGATCTCCATCCCAGTCACTAATACTACGAATGCAACTGGAACCTCCCCAGCAGCAATATCTTTTTGCCTGTTGCCTAATTAGTTAGTTAATACTAGCTTGTTTTTTGATTCATTCATATATATACACACATATTATTTAGGCTTACGGGACAACAGCAGCGTCCGCGATACAAGGATGGCTAACCAGAAGGGCCTCCAGCTCAGCCGGTGGCACCTGAAAACCTTTGAATTTGATGAGCTCCTTGACTCGATCCACAATGAAAACCTCATCGTCATGGTCTACGTAACCAATATCACCGGTGTGAAGCCAGCCTAGTTCATCTATAGTGGCAGCTGTGGACATGGCGTCATTCAAGTATCCTTTCATAATCTGAGGCCCACGGATACATATCTCACCAGGTTGATTATATCCAAGAGAGTGATGGGTGTCGGGGTCGATGACCTTGAGCTCAGCATTCCTTACCACACTCCCACAAGATCCCGACTTGGTGGGCAAAGGCTGTTTAGCAAAGGCTGCACTCATTGACAACACAGGCCCAGCTTCGGTCATCCCATATCCCTGCATACATGCGAATGGAATGGACTGAACAAGACTTACGTGTTGTTCAAAAAAGCTTTGATTGAACTAATCTGTAACTACTTTCCAACCAACCAAATGAATTGAAATAAAATAATTAATAATTACCTGACCGAAAATTGCCTGGGGGACTCTACTTCTGAGACCATCTTCCAGCTCCTTCCCAAGCGGTGCCGCCCCGGACAGCACCACCCTTATCGAACTTAAGTCGTAGCTCCCCACCATCGGATTCTTGGCTAAAGCCAGCACCAAGGGTGGCACCACCGCCGCCACCGTCACCCTATACCTCTGTATATGCTCCAGCAGTGATCGTATCTCAAACTTGGGCATCAGCACCACCGCGGCTCCAGCTCTGAGCGAACAAAGTAGCACCGAGTTAAGGGAGTATATATGGAACAAGGGGAGCACGCATAGAACCACGTCGTCTTGTTTGAGATATAGGTTTGGGTTCTCCCCGTCTACTTGTTGTGCCACGCTGGTAATCAAGCTCTTGTGCGTTAGAATCACGCCTTTTGGCAGTCCTGTGGTTCCGGACGAGAATGGCAACGCCACCGCGTCGTCCGGGTCTATTGTGACCGAGGGAATACTATTTTGACAAATTAGCAGCACAGAGAAATGCATGCACTTCTCCGGTGGGTCATCGACGGTGATGACTGGGACGCAATGGGTAGGAAGCTTCTCCACGTACTGAGCCTGCGTGATTATGATCTTGGCCTTTGAGGAGGTCAACTGCTTGGAGATCTCCCCAGCGGTGCAGAAGGGATTGGCAGCGGTGGTGACAGCGCCAATCATGGAAGCTGCAATGAAGGCTAAGGCGAATTCGGCGCAGTTTTGTAGGAGGAGCATGATGACATCACCCTTGGAAACACCGAGGCTGGATAACCCGGCGGCAATTCTGCGAGAGAGAAGGTGCGTCTGGAAATAAGAGTAGGTGGTACCGGTGGATCCGACAACAAGACAGGGTCGGTCTGAGAACCGGGAAAGATTCTGGAAGCAGTAGGAGTGAAGAGGCATGTGGTTTGGGATGAAGGGCAAGTCTGGCAACTTGGATCGGAAGACCCTACTAGAAGAATCATCATCATCATGGTTGTTGTTGTTGTTGTTATTAATGCAAGAAGTAGAAGAAGAAATCAAGGGTGGTGGTGGTGGTGGGGGTGGGTGTGTTTCTGGTTTCTGAGCTTTCACGGACAGCATGATGATGATGGATATGGGTTGGTTTCTTTCTTTCTTGATGCTGCTTTGTGATTTGTTTTTCTTCCGGAATTGTCTTGTAAAATATTGTGAAAGTAGAAGGGCAAGTGCAAGAGGGTGATTATTATCACCAAATATATTGACGCCACGTGAGAGACTCTCAATTCTAAAGATATATTTATTTTTATAAATAATAAAGGGAAAAAGAATAACAACATACATACATACATATTAATTAATAATATATTCAGGAGTCTAAATTCAGACCATCTCAACTTGAACACATTACCACTTGGTAGAACCGATAACTAAGAAGATTTGTCGAAAAGTGTGTTGTAGCTATTGCTTAAGATCTGAATACTTAGGTAGGCAAGTATCCATACTTCTTTTTAACACATGTTTGGTGTTTTCCAACAACAAATATTAATCTAAACAAAATTATTGTGATATAGGAAAATGCAATGAACTAGCAAACATATGGTTGTGGGTCGTATATAAGGGTGGTGTCCCATTTTTCCTTGAATACCACCACTACAAAGTTCCTACCATTTTTCCCTCTTTACTCTAAATTTTCTCTGGATTCGTCTCAGTTTTCCTCGTTTTTAAACTTCACATTTAATTTTAAATAAAAAAGATAATTAATGTATATAAACACACACAGAGGTGTGTGTGTTGTCTATTTATATATATACACTACAAGTCTAAGAAAACTTCTCTAACACATTGACCTTTCCCAATGACATGTCGTCAGGATAGGCTGTCCCGACGACATGTCGTTGGGAAAAGTCTGTGCCCACAGACTCATCATTAAAGGTCAAAATGGTCGTTAGAAAAGTCTCGCCCCACACCCTATTTTCCACTCTTAGATGAAGACAAATGAAGAGTGGGCCCAAAAACGCTCACCATGCCTCCAAAGCACGCCCCATGGTCAACCTTTGAATAAAATCAAATGAAGAGTGGGCCCAAGAATGCTCACCACGGCCCATGCTTGGAGGTGAATGGGCATCTTATTTCCGATCTGACGGAGCTTAAAAGGAAGGTTCGAGCTCTTTTTAGGAAAAAAAAATTCTGAGAACACACGCGGAAAAGACTGATACTGAGCCCAACTGGGTTCAAAACTATGTCGCAAAACCAATCAAGTTCTTTCAAGCTTGTTAAAAGATTTTGGTCGGTTTTGGAACCGTTTTACATTGAATTGATGAGCATTTTGTGACTCTCCGGTATACATTAATAAGGGATGCAAATCTTCGTTCTTTGCATTATGCCTAAAGGCTAAAGGTAAGTGACCCCATCGCTATTAATGATTTTCGACCCATTTCTCTATTCGGTGTTATTTACAAAGTCATTGCGAAAACGTTAGCTAATCGGATTAAACTAGTTATGGAGTCGATTATTGCCCCTAATCAATTGGCTTTTAGGGGGGTCGATTTATTCTGATGGGCCTCTCATGACTCATCGTGAGCGCGATCATTTCATGGTGTTTCAAGCAAGAGCTTTTTATTTTGATGATTGACATCGAGAAGGTTTATGACTCGATTTATTGGGACTTCCTTTTATCCAACCTCAAAGCCATGGAATTTTAAATTAAGTAGGGCGTCGGTCCTAGTTAACGAATCCCCGACAGTGGAATTTTAAATTTACAAAGGTCTTAGACAAGGGAGGTCTGGCGGTCTTTTGAATATTTGGGACCCCTTAGTCTATGAGAAGAAATTTTCGATTTCAAATAGATTTTATCTAGCCACAATTGGGGAACTAAAGAATGGGGGGGGGGTGTTCTCAATATAATCAATGTATATGCTCCACAGGATAATATTTTAAAAAAGGATGTGTGGACTGAATTATCCAATCTCATGAATATTCATGTTGGCCCATGGATCCTAATGGGTGATTTCAACTGTGTCCGCGAACCCAGAGAAAGAAAAAACTCAAGATTCAACCCCCAGGCCGCTGAATCTTTCAACCAGTTTATTCGCTCAGCTGGCTTATCCAAATTTGCAATGCTTGGTTGTTCTTTCACCCACAGATCAGATGATGGGAAGAGGTTCAGTAAAATAGATAGAATGCTGGTTTGCCATTCTTTTTTGTCTAAATGGCCGACGGCAAAACTGACGGGGCTACAAAGGTACAGGTCTGATCATCGTCCGTTAATGCTAAAATGTTCTGATGTTAAATTCGGTATACCTCCGTTCCGGTTTTTTAATTCCTGGTTGAACGAAGCATGTCTTCAGGATATTGTTGTAAATGCTTACAAGAGTATTCATCAGCATCTCCCACCAGACAAACTGGTAATGCAACGGCTGAAAGCGGTTAAATCGGCGATTAAACCCTGGGCTAAAAAGTTAAAAACACGTGACAGTCAAACCATTCAGTTGCTAACAAAGAAGATTGAATCACTCGATCTTAAAGCTGAATCAGATTCACTCTCGGAGGAAGAGTCTCTGGAAAGAGAAAGTTGTGTTAAAACGTTGGCTGAATTGGAAGAAAGTAACTTAGAAGACCTCCGGCAGCGGGCGAAAGCTAAATGGTTAACAGAAGGAGACGAAAACTCGTCTTTTTTCCACGGGGTAATTAAAAGTCATCAAAAGAACAATAGAATCAACGGGTTATGTTTTAATAACATTTGGGTCTCGGAGCCGGATTCCTTAAAGGTGGAAATAAAAAATTATTTTGAACAATTATTCGAGGAGAATCATGATCGGCCGAGGTTCATAAACAATGGTTTTAAAGTCCTTTCATCGGAGCATGCGGCCATGTTAGTTAAACGATTTTCCAAAGAGGAAATAAAAGAAGCAGTTTGGGACTGTGGTGGCGACAAGGCCCCGGGCCCGGATGGTTTTTCTTTTAGCTTCATTAAACATTTCTGGAACATACTGGAAGACGACTTTGTCAAGCTATTTGATTTTTTCTATGTTCATGGAAAGTTAAATAGAGGTTGCAATTCCAGTTTCATCACGCTGATACCCAAATCCGCTAATCCTCAACTAATCAGTGAATTCCGGCCCATCAATCTTATTGGTTGCATCTCGAAGCTAATCTCTAAACTGCTGGCTAAGCGACTCAAGAAAGTGATTGGATTTTTGGTGAGCGACTCTCAAACGGCTTATATTGAAGGGCGTAGCATATTGGAGGGTCCTTTGATAATAAATGAAATATTATCTTGGGGTAAGAAAACAAAGAAAAAGTTGATGTTGTTTAAGGTCGATTTCGAAAAGGCTTTTGATTCAATCAGCTGGAATTTCTTAGATTCGACGCTTTCACAAATGGGTTTTCCAGCTCTGTGGCGAATATGGATCAGCGGCATCCTGTCTTCTTCTAGATCCTCCATTCTTGTCAATGGTACACCCTCTCTGGAGTTTAATATTGAACGTGGTGTTCGTCAAGGCGACCCTCTTTCCCCGTTATTATTCATTCTAGCGATGGAAGCACTCCACGTTGCTACTGTCACAGCAGATGCACTGGGCATTTTTAAAGGCTGTAAGATGCCTAACGGTGGGCCCACAGTCTCTCATTTATTATACGCTGATGATGTCTTGTTTGTAGGCGAATGGACGGATTCGAATTTTCAGAACCTTTCTAGACTTCTAAGATGTTTTAATCTTTCTTCGGGTCTAAAAGTGAACTTCAATAAAAGCAATCTATTCGGGGTGGGTGTTCCTACGGAAATAGTATCAGATAAGGCTTCTATTCTTCAATGCAGAACGGGCGTATTTCCTTTCACCTATCTTGGTCTTCCCGTGGGTGCTAACATGGGTCTGGTTAAGAACTGGAAACCAATAATTGACATATTTGAAGCAAAACTCACATCTTGGAAAGCTCGTACACTTTCTTTTGGCGGCAGGTTGACACTTATAGAAGCGGTATTAGGTAATCTTCCAACCTATTTCCTTTCTCTATTCTATGCCCCGTTACATGTATTAAAACAACTGGAAAAGATCCGTCGCAAGTTCTTATGGGGAGGTTGTTCGGATAAAAATAAAGTAAATTGGGTTCCTTGGTTCAAAGTGGTTGCTCCAAAAGAAAAAGGAGGCTTGGGTATTGGTAGCTTAGCCGCTACAAATAAAGCCTTAATGATCAAATGGTTTTTTCGTTTTAAAAATGAGCCATCTTCATTATGGGCTCGTTTAATTACAGCGATTCATAATGGTGGTAGAGGTCATTCATTCATACCGCTAAAAAGCTCTATAGGCGGGGTTTGGAAGTCCATCGTTAACTTGGGTCGCGTATCTCAAAATCAGCCATTTAATGTGCAAGAAAGGATTGTTCTGAAGCTGGGAGATGGTAGGAAAACATTGTTTTGGTTGGATGTTTGGGCTGGAGACAGACCACTTCGTGAATTATTCCCCAATTTATATGATCTGGAAAGTGAAAAAAGATGTTATGTATCGGAAAGGTATACCACTCATCAAGGTTCGATTGAGTGGTTTTGGGGTAGCAGCAACTCTCCTTTAAATGCAAATCAAACTATAGAATGGGCCGAATGTATCTCACTTGTGCGTAATGCTGATATCCAGACATGCCCGGACGTATGGCTTTGGAAGTCAGGTTCTGTAGTTGATGATTATATGGTTAGCACAGTCAGAGCGGAATTGGATCATATCGACACCATTAACGAAACGAAGATACTCAAATCGCTTCATTGGATCCCAAAAAAAGTAAATTGTTTCTTATGGCGGGTGGTACTTGATAGAATAGCTACGAGAGAAGCACTTCTTATTCGTCGCATTTCCTTGCCTTCCACTCAATGTATTTTCTGCAATAACACAGTGGAATCAACAGATCATCTGCTGGTGTCTTGTGAAACGGCTCAACAAGTATGGGTCGTTATTTTTCAATGGCTGAATATACCTATCCCAAGCTATATTTTAAGTATGGTTCAGTTATTGGAAATCATTAACTCATATAAAGGTCAAAAGAATAAGAAAAGGGCGATTTACGCAGTCGTGGCGGCTACATGTTGGAGTCTATGGTTAACGAGGAATGAAATAATTTTTAAACATAAAGTGTTCTCGTTGACAAAACTGATCGGGGACATCAAAGCGACTTCGTTCACATGGATAAAGAATCGAGCTGAATTAGCGGAAGTTAACCGGGAGAAATGGAGAAGTTTTTGTTT
The DNA here is from genome assembly GCA_030545235.1 of Helianthus tuberosus. Classification (NCBI taxonomy): domain Eukaryota; kingdom Viridiplantae; phylum Streptophyta; class Magnoliopsida; order Asterales; family Asteraceae; genus Helianthus; species Helianthus tuberosus. The sequence goes on along the minus strand of CM060433.1, from coordinate 192,868,464 downwards.
ATAATTCGGGTCGATGTAATTGGTAACGTGTATCACGGTTTGTCGTTTATTTTCTCTCGTTTGTTTTGTTTGTTTGTTGCTTGAGCGCCTTGCTTAAGCTTTTTATAAAATTTCGCCCTTTCTCAAAAAAATTTAATGCTTGAAAGTGTGAGAAGAAACTTCATTTAATTTGGGGCAAGAATACGATAATCAAACCCAAACAGCTTGAGGGAATTGGAGTTGGTGATATAACTTGGCTCTCGTATCGAAAAAGAAAATAGTAGGTGTTCGAAAAGCTTTTTGTGGACAATAATATAGTTTGGTTGGGGTGGGGTGGGGTGGGGTGGGGGGTAATGGGTGTAAAACTCTTTTTGGGGTGGATCGAGCTTAAATCTAGATACTCAATTGTTTTTCTTTAGCAACAAATAAAAATGTGAAGGTGGCCAAGTGTGTTTCCAAGGTAGGTTCTGTTTGCAGTTGGAAATGAGAGTGGAAAAGGAATCCTTGATGAATGGGTCCAACTCGATTCTCGTATGAATCTGTTGCAAGGGCTCAAAGTTGGTACAGGGGAGGGTAGATGGCTTTGGAAAGTAGTTAGAAATTCGCTTGGGGAGGCACGTGACGTTAAGTGGAGATGGTGGAAAAAATGGGCTGCTGCTGCAAAAGCCAATTACTTCGTGTCGAAAGCAGGGTGAAACAAAAATCCTTCCAAGTCGGCTTTGACCATTTATGGCAGATGTTGTGTGGAGGTAGCCAAATCTACTTATAATCTCCTTTTTTTCGTGTCTTGCAGCCAAATCTATTTGGTGGATCGTTTTTGCTTGGATTAAGCTTTTGTTCCTAGCCATGGCATGTCTTTGTTGGAGTCGGTCAAAAACTTCGTACGGATGGAAAAAGGTTATTGAGGTGATTATTTTGGCGGCGTGGAAGATTTGGAAGTCTAGAAATAAATGATAAAGAATTCAACAACCGATACTCTTCTATCGGTACCACGGCGGACGATTTTAAAGATAACTCTTTTCTTTGGTTAAGAAGTAGGTCTAAATTACAATAGATCTTACTTCACGGTTTGACACAAACACACACATTTAAACTGAACCTTTTTTTTTTTTTTTTGTTTCCGTATTAATGTTCTAAAATAACAATTTACAACAAAAAAAAAGACAAATGTATATAACTAATTACGTTTAACTATAAAATCTGATGCTAAGTTTTGACATAAAACACCCAATTAATACAAGTTATGACATAAAAGATAACTATTAAACTAAATTTGGTCGACCCGCAAACCCTCTAGTCGACATAAACACTCTAGACCAAGCCAAAACCCATGACTTTGTGTTAGGTTCGTGGCTGATTCACACCCTAACTATTGGCGTTATTGCAATTTGCAAACAATCAACAATGATCTGCTTCTCCCCCGATGATCTTTCTCCCTTGTGATGAACATATTACCCAATGCACAGTAACTCATGCTGCAACCATCAACATCTGAGTGGTCAAACTGTGATCTGCTTTATTTGATTAGTATTACAAATTTTATGGAAAACATTAGCTAAGAAGAAACTCATCAGTTAAGCCAGTCCCAAGGCTACCCACACAAATGTAATTATACATGTCAATGATAACCTCAGCTGTGGCCTTACACCACCTGATGTTTCATAATGCGGTGGAGGAGCCAGATTAGGGGGTGCCAACGATGGGGCAGCTGATGAAGAGCAAGCGATTGGAGAGGGAAGTCCGGGTTTCTGAACGTCTATGCTAAGTACACCATCTACGCCGTGGCACCGCACTGAGTACCCATGTGTACATATATTAGGAGTAACAATTCTAACATTCCCGAGGAAGAAACCCCTTCTACCACTATTAGAAACCTTAAGCATCAAGTCGGGGTCTGATGTAGGAAGGATGCTATTTGTGGGGAAATGAAGAAGGTGATCAAAAAGCAAAGGGGATGGAATTGAATGGCGGAGCAAGAGCGCTTCAACGCTGTTTTGAAGTATCATGCTTCTGGACAGTGATCTATCACTGGGCATCAAGAAAGTGACATTGCCTTGGAACAGATTAGGTGGAACCATGTTCATAAGCATGACAAAGGTGAAGTAATTTGCTCTCTCCATCTCGTCTATGGCTACGTCAATGTCACTCTTTCCAGAATTAGGACTGGAAATAACCACCGATGAGATCATCATAAAAGCAAAGCTAAAGATCTTGGCATAAGTGGCCATTGTTACAAAAGCTAGCTGCTGAATCCATCCTGAAATAATTGTAGGTCAAGGTTATTCAGCTTCAACACACGTTCTTGATGCTTTAACTACCAGCTATTTTCATGCTTCTTGCATGACTTCAAGCTCCTTTAAACTTGCCTGGAATTAAACCCACTTGTAGGGCCGAGCAACGGGTCGGAACTGAAACCCGGACCAAAGCCATGAGAACCGAAAACTTGAACCGGGAACCGAACCTTCTAGGGCTGAGCATCGGGATTTTCGCCAACTAAACTTAAATAAAATTGTCAACTGGATTTCCTTTTTACTCTTTCATCCACATTTAACTTTCTAGGTCACCACCTCAAACCTAAACATTAAGCTAGTTCTATAAACAGTGCATTATCTGGTTTCTAGGCTAAACATTTTAGTGTTATGAAATCAAACAGATGAAAGTGGTGACAGAAAAGGCAACTACAAATAAGTTGAAGTTGGAGGCAGTTTCTGAAATACAATGTACAAATGAGAGTCATCTACTCTAGAGTCTACACTGCATAATGTCTTTACAGTTTTCATGTAATTTAGACAAACGGACCACTACATTAACCAGAACAAGAAGACCAATCGCAGATTTATAATGGATTATTTATGGCATACAATTTACAAGTAGCTACTGACATTTTTTCTTATTGATGGCGGGCAACCAACTCCTCATGTAACCTACTGAACACTAACTTAACAGGGATGCACGCAACTGCTGTAGGCAATGGCTCCGGCTTCATCATCCCTTCATCTTCATAACACACCAAATCCATAATCGGCTGCTGCTGCTGCTGCTGGGTCCCACCTATAGAAGATAGAGTTCTTGTTTTTTGGTTGCTAGATGAAGTGCCGGTCTTCCTATAATGCGCCTTTTTCAGGAGTTTTCTTGATTTACGATTCCCTCTGCCATCTTCATCTACCAGATACTCGTCTTGATCTTCCTCCAAAGTTGATAAATGGGGTGGTCGGGGAACGCGACACTTGGCAGTCCTTCTGGCGGTCCTCCAGGGTTGAAGTGTTGAGTCGTAAGCAGCAGCAGCAGCTAATGATTCATCATCAGCAGCAGAAAGCAGGATGAAATCAGAGGAAGTGTCTTGTAGGGTCTCAACAGGGATAGGGTGGCCTACAATTGCCTTGTCATTCAACTTACTCATGAGGGAAATCATGGGCACATGTTCTCTCTGATAACCTGATTGGACCCCTACATCCACGTCAATCAACATGGACTTGATCCTGCTGCTGCTGCTGACATATACAGGATCATGGTGGTAGTATCCTCCTCCTTTGAAACACGACTCAGGCTCCGGGTCCTCCCAATTGATGATGCCATAAGTCTCCTCTTTCATCCATGCTCCTGAACTCAACACCTTTCTCTCTGTGTTCTTGCGACTATTTCTTTTCCCTTTTAGCTGCCATTTCGAGACAGTCTGTAGCTGTAGAGAATCCCCACTGTCTTCTGAGTCATCATCGCTCATGCTCTCATGCTCCATTGCACCTTCAGATCTTCCAAATGACTTTGGTATAAACTCAATGTCTTCTTCACCTTCATCTAACCACAAATCCATATTTATACAAAAATCAAAGATTAGATTTCTAAATGTCAATTCACAAGAAGCAACAAGACACATAGTGAGACCAGAAGAATTAAGGAACCTCCAAGCAACCATTATTTTTTTTATTAGTGTGGAAATTGTAAACTGAACACATTTTAAGAAGTAATAAGAATAACATCCCAATACAGAATGTATGTATGTATGTATGATGATGATGATTCCTTCATTTAGGTATGTTTAATCCAACTTTTAATTATTTATCTACTTATTTAACAGCCTTCAGAATTCATTACGGGTCCTTCAAATCCCCTTGCCACACTGCTAGACATCATAAACCTGGTTTTTCAGTCTCTGTGTGTTATGTTTTTTTAGAGTAAACTGCCATTTTGGTCCCTGTGGTTTGGGCACTTTTGCCATTTTAGTCCAAATCTCAAACTTTTTAAATCTGGGTCCCTGTGGTTTCACTTTAATGCCATTTTAGTCCAAAAGTGAAATTAGGCCAGATTTCTTAAATTAAATAGTGATGTTTTGTCCTTTTCTGCAGGGGTTAGTCATTATGGATTTATTATAACTCATTTTAATTAAAATAATAAAACTTAATAAAGTTTGACCACCCAATATCTTCACATTCCACCAAATACCCTAATCCATATTTGTGACTGAGATGGAGAGACGATGATGAAGGTTCTGGATTTAGAAGAAGCTGCTGCCACACAACCACCCCCCCCCCCCTTTTTTTTCAGTTCTGTCTCTATCTCCCTCACACACACAACCACCACCATGATCTACCACCATCAACCAGTTACATAACTGAATCACAAGTGCAAAACAACAGTAAACAAATTAGTCACATAACCTGAATCCACTCAATAATAACATGAGGATTTCGATTTGGGGGTGGTCGGGTTTGGAGGAGGCGGTGAAGGCTAGTGTTGGCGACTGAATCAGAACCACCAGCTGACCACGAACACGAAGAGAAACGAAAAACCTACCGAAACCTTAAACACTTCGGCAACTGAATCAGAACCATCAGAACCGTCGCCGGCCGTGGTCTTCTCAGAGACACCGCCAATGGCAGCCTGCGATACCCGCACTTGTGCAAAACAAGAAAACAATCGCCGGCCGTGATCTTCTCAGAGATTTGTTTTCAGACACCATCTAGATCCCGCTCCGTACACAAACCTGGGTCCCGTTTTCGGTTGTTAGCTATTTGTATTCGAGAGAGAGGAGATGAAGGTGGGGTCGGATTTGGTGGTTATTCGGCGGCGATGGTGGTCACAGATGGCGGTGGTAGCCATGGTTGTGGTGGTGTTTGTTACAGAGAGAGAGAGAGAGAGAGAGGAAGGGAAGAAGAGGGAGTACTGAAGAGTGGTGTGGGGTGTATGTTGATGGTGGCGGTGGTGAGAAGGGGGAGGTGGCGGTGGTTCTTGTGGCGGCAGAGAGGAGAGAGGGAGAGAGAGACAGGGGTTGTGGTGTAGTGGGGATTATAGAGAGAGAGCAGAGTTTATAAAGAATGTGACAAACGACCATTTTGCCCCTGAGAAAAAGGACAAAATAGCAGGCTTTTTTTTGAAAAATCTGAGTTGATTTTGTTTTTGGACTAAAATGGCAATAAAAGTGAAACCACAGGGACCCAAATTTAAAAAGTTTGAGATTTGGACTAAAATGGCAAAAGTGCCCAAACCACAGGAACCAAAATGGCAGTTTACTCTTTTTTTTATGATAGTATGGTTAACTAAAGAAAACTGAACCAGGTTAACTCTGGCCTATGTTTATGTGTCCAAACACTGAACCATCCTGACGCCTTCTTGCAATCTTGACTGAACCATCTCCTTGGTTTAAAAAAGCGCGCTTAAGGGCAAAGCGACCCTAGGCGCAAAGACCTGCGCCATGTGTGACATAAGACGAGCTTTTTTGGAAAAAAATCCCACTGAGGCGCGCTTTTTGTACAGAAGGTGTTTTTGGTCTTTAAAGTGTTATACATTTAGCTAAAATGGTTGTACATTAAGTGACTTATACATTAAATCATATATAAACCTTAATTATCACTATATTTAGGGTAAGGGATGCTAAAAGCCTATAGGATATATATAAAAAAATATATAAGCACCTTGCGCCCCACGTACGAAAAAGCCCACCGCTTTTGCGATTTGCGCTTTGATTTTAGACCTTGTCGCTTTTGCGTGCTTCACGCTTTTTTAAACCAAGACCATCTCATATTGGAAAAAACATCTTTTTTTAATTTTGGACTTTGAACTAATATACATATAAGGTAATACTGCACAAGCAAATGTATGTAATATGTATTATTGTTAACTAGGTATGAATGCGGAAGGCACACCTAAGGCATACAAAAATAAAAAATAATGAAGAAAGAGAACCTGAAAGTGCAGCAGAGGCATCATAAGTGTCTGACATCAGAGATTCAGTGCCAGAAGAGTCAGTTTCAGTGTCTTCATTAGATCCAGTAGTGTTGTTCTCTTCACTCAACCCAATGGGGCTTTTTTCAAACTTGGGTTCCACCTGGTCAGGGAGAGTATGTGTATAGTCAAAGCTGTCACCTATATCATTGCCAACCATTGTTGCAGTGTCTCTCTGCTCCTCCTTCCCTGATTGTAACTGCTGCTGCTGCTGCTGCAAGGGTTGAATGTAGGGAGAGTATTTAGCACTACTCTTGAGTACCTGAACAAGAGGGCGACGCCTATCACGCCTCTTATTCAATGTTTCTTCAATATTACTATTCCCCTCTTGTTGTGACCTTTTCCTTTTGTCCAGCAGAGTTTTACTGATGACTACCTCATCATCAGCAGCAGCAGCAACATGGTTATGGGAACCATTTGAATCAGCAGCCGCCAAGGGAGAAAGTTTATAGTTGAGAGGAAGAGGACCAGCGACGCCAAGTTCTTGCAAACCTCTCAATCTAGGACGTACTTCGGGGCTGTTATCATCTGCTGGTGCTGGGAAAGAAAGACCATTTGTCTTCTTCTCCTCAAGAGAGAGATTGTCACATGTTGAGTTTAGCATTAGTAAGTTGTTGTTGTTGGCGTATTTCTTTTCCATGAGTTGTTTCTCAAGCTCAAGAGCATGAAGGATAGCATCTTCCCTGCGTGCATACTTCTCTCTTTTCTTTGGAGGCATTCCCTGGGAAGCTTCGGCCCTCTCGATGCAGTCATCAAACTCACCACAGCGAAAGGGTTTAACTCGCTTCGACTTCTCCAGATTGTACCAGTCTCTGCCCAATGTCAAACAAACCTTAGATGAAGATCCCTCAAGGACGACGATACATGATGATGATGATAAGTAACAAATCATAAAGTAACTAACTATTGACAGATTTGTAAAGAAAGGAAAGGACGACTGGACTTACACACTGGCATCTTCCCTGCCAAGAAGTTTGACAGGGGTTCCAGATCTGGGAGACATGAGATGCGAAGCAGAGAGCTCGTCAGAGCCCAGTATCTTACCCGGCCACCACGACCCGTTACGCCTCCGAACCCACACGATGGTCCCAACACCGGAATCAACCATGCCCCCCGTTTCTGCTTCCATCATCTCTTTTTCTAGCTGATTCAGTTACTAAACCTCCACATTGAATTGAATTGAATGGGGATGGGGATGTAGGGTTAGGGCTCACATTCAAATTGGGGGTATTTCATATCTGGAGACTATTAATTATTTCAAAATAATAAATAATAATAATAATTAATAATATTAGTAGTCGATCGGCAAAACTCGCCGGAGCGGACACTCTCTCTCTCTCTCTCTCTCTATCAATCCTTCACCTTCTTCACCTTCACGCGGAGACAATCGCACGACACGTTTTTATCTTAAATCTCCAATAAATTCAAGATTTACCAAATTATACTATTAAAAATTAGATTAATATTAATAAATAAGCCACACGAAACAAGTAAATACGAATTTGATAATAAACAGGTTACATGAACACAACATGTTATAACACAAAAATTTATTAGTGTATCATACGACTTGTCAAGACATGAATACATGTTGAGACACCAACATGTCCCAGAGGGGTGGTGTGAGGACGCCAACAGTGGAGACGTGTTGTTGAGAGGGAGACGCGGTTGCGAGTTGCGATGTTTGATATTTCAAAATTAGGATTATGTTTTTCCTTTTTCTCATATATTAAAACCCCACCCCACTTCCTATTTTTTCTAAATAAAAATTATTAATATGTCATAATGGGTGCCTAACATGTTAACAAGTTTCTTAACTATTTAGACACAAAATTAACTAGTCTTATCATGTCGGCCAGTTTAAAACACGAAACATGTTAAAGGTCAAACACTAACCTGTTAAGGCCATGTCGTTTCGTGACGTGTTTCGTGTATGTCTCTGACATTGTCGTCCCTAGCTCCCATGTTTCCAAATCTTGTAATTTTCATCCGGTTTGTTAACAATATGCCTCTATTCATTTTTTACGTATCAGTTCATTTTTTAACACTAGATCAAGTACAATTTTAATCAATTTGACTGAATTTGAATCAATTGTTTGTAAGGCCTAAAAACCCGGAAACTTTACTTGTGGATACAATGGCATCACATGTAGTTTTAGACTAAAATATCAAACAACCACAACAAAAGTCATAAAGTGTACAAATGATAAAACGTCTAACACCATCTTAAAATCAACATCAGTTCAATGGATAATGCCAATGTCTACTAAAAGAAAGTTGGATAACCAATTCATCACATGTTGGGGAGCCGCCATCCAGGGACATCAATCACTAACCTGACACACGTGCAAAATGAGTTGTCAGTATCGCTAGGTGAGTTCTATTAAGCGAGTAAAACAAGTAATCGGTTGCAAACATTACAGACATGATAAGTCTCAAAACACATTTTCGTAAAAACATTTTAGAACATTAACCTTCAAAATAAGCTTTTTAAAAGAAAGATTTTTCATTTGAGTGCTCACCACCCTTGGCCTCTTGTCACCTCAATGCAAGAATCTGTCTACATCATTTTTGACACGATGTCACCTTAACGCAACAACGACCCACATCAAAAGATGTTTGCCACCTCAACGCAGCTACCGTGTATGTATTGGACATATTGTCACCTCAACGCAACATAACCCATCATCTTGGGTTCAAGTCACCTCAACGTGCCAATTACCCATATAAGACTCGTCCCTGCCCTAGACAAAAACTACTAACATACACAACTCTAAAATCACGTTTAAAGTCAAACACATAGGCATATATTTCAAACATCTAAACATTCATGTAAAACATCTTTATGCTAATGTCATTGAAATCATATCATCGTTCAAAACATTAAATCATGTGCATCAGTCCTAATATAGTTATGTAACACCTCGGTAATTTATATCGAATCATATGGCAACATGTGTCCAATCAACTCTCAAATATGCCAAATTGTTCGAACGAGATGGACTAAATATGTAAAATTGTGGAAGATTGGATGTGGAGGGATCATTTGTGACAAATTGCCAAAGTTTGGCTTCTGAAAGTGTCACACCCCGACCACTTAAAACAACAAATCGTGACAGAAACGTCGGGGAGTGTTGTAACAGAATCATTGTTTCATAACACATGGAAAATAAAATGTTGTTTTATTTATTAAAAGAAATTACAATGTCTTAACAACAAGGAAGCATAACATAATTAACTAGTCTTGCATCTTTTATTGTCACTAAAGCCCAAGTCCGCCTAAGTGTAACTTGATCAATCCTATGCATCATTTCCTGAAACACATGTGAAAATAGATACGTCAGCATAAAAATGCCTGTGAGATACATAGGTTTTATTGATTTAGGATTCATGACTTATAAGTTTAGAAAAAGTTGTTTAACAAAAGTGAGTCATGATCCTTGTAAAATGTTTTTGTTTTATAAATCATATAAAAATCGATAAGGAAACAGATGATATAAAGGAAATATATATGGTTAAATAAATAACCAAGTAAAATGAATTTGTATAAAATGTGTTGTTTGTAAAACAATGTTTTGTAAAGATATGTTAATTGTGTAAAATGTAATATGTCAAAATTGAAATGGTTTAAATAACGCTACGATATGTAATATCATAAAAGCACTTATATATAGGAAGTATCAGCGGCGTATCCACCATGCTTTTATCATATTACACACGTCGTTACTTAAATCACTTACCCAAACAAACCACCAATGTAAAAATGTCCATGTATAACTAAATGTAATGTTTAAACAAATGTTGAAATGTTATTGAGTAAACAAATGTGATGTAGAGTGAATAAAAAGCCTTTATTGATTAAAAGCGTTTACTCGACCCTATAAGAAAGGAATTTACAAAACAATGCATTTGATAAATTATAAATCAAAATTTATGTTTTGTAAAATAATGCATGCTTTACTGATACAAACATCTATGCGATATTGTGAAAATGCATACATTCAAGCCTTGAGACTGTGACGATAAACCCTTAAACGAATTAAAGATTTATCTGGGTTATGTTTATCGAATTCGGTCATTCCTTCCATCCAAACATACCTAGGATGTCAGGAACGGGAGTTGTCAATTCCTATGGTACCACTACCTACTAACGAACGGCGTAGCTAATGTTAATGAATGTATTTTTGAGCCATTTAAACAAACCAAACGTCATACAAAAATGTAAGCATGTTTAATGAAAATAATGTACTAAGTATGCAACAAATGAACATACACAGCATGAAATGTAATGTAAAATAATGTACTAAGTATGCAACAAATGAACATACACAGCATGAAATGTAATGTAAAATAATGTACTAAGTATGCAACAAATGAACATACATAGCATGAAATGTAAATGAAAATAATGTACTAAGTATACACTAAATGGACATACATAACATGAAATGTAAATGAAAACGATGTACTAAGTATGCACTAAAAGGACATACATAGCAAAAACATAATGAAATAATGTACTAATAGTATACTAATGAACATATCAAGTATGATATTTAAAAACATGAAAAACACGAAAGTAACAAGTAGGCACATGTGTTTCACCCCAAAATGTTTGAAAAACAGTAAAAGAGGGGACTATGTACTCACTTGAGGGTGCTATATCAAGTATGATATTTAAAAACATGAAAAACACGAAAGTAACAAGTAGGCACATGTGTTTCACCCCAAAATGTTTGAAAAACAGTAAAAGATGGAACTATGTACTCACTTGAGGGTGCTTAGAAGTCTTGAACAACAACCAAGCAAAGCTAGAGGGGTCACGGAATCAAACGGCACCTAATATAAGTAACTATGTAAATAAACGGACCTAATTCAGAAGATCGGATAAAATGAGGTTTCGTAAACCAAATGAGTATAGGAACTCATGTAACATGGTTTAACAAAGCCTACATTCTAAAACGAAACCTATCCTAAGTGCTTACGACCCATTACGACCCGTTTAGGTAGCTTACGCTACTTTAACGCGTCGTTCACGTAAAACGCGTTTAGACCGCCTAACTAGTCGTATGACAAGTAATATATGCCTTAACATGTCTAATAATGTTGCCAAATCAGTTTAGATGTCAAAAGTTATGTTACATATGCTTAAAATGAATTTTGGCGTAAAAAGGGCATTTTGGTAATTTTCCTAAGGCATATAAACTACCTATCATATAACCAACTAAACGACGTGACCATAAGGTATAACCTTGGAAGGTTATTCTCTATACAACCATGGTCACCTAATGTGTTTGGTCGGATCCTAAAGATCGACCAAACGGGTCGGGTTCGAAAGTCTAAGCGGTTGTTTAGACCGTTTACCTTACGACCCTACATAAGCACTAAACCTAAAGTGACGAGCTAAACATGTTAAAACATGTTTAACGAGGTTTGAAAACAGGTTTGGTATCAAAACAAACGGTTTTGATACCTAAAAGTAGTTTGGTTACAAAATACGCAAGAATACGTATTTTGACCGAAACTACAACTCGCCACTATGCCTAGATAACGTGGTAATCAGTAGGTATAGTCATAAGAGACTAAAACCATCGTGATCACGCTCACGTTATGAAGTTCAACTAACTTCGTGTTGACCATAAACTGGTCAATGCAGAAAGTCAAACAAAGTTTGACTTTCATGCTAAAAACGCGTAAAAGAACGAAAGAGGACTTACAAAATGTCCAAGAACGGAAGTTTGACCCGATTATTCTCAGGTATGAAGTGAAATCACCAACTTAGAGAGCAGTCAGATCAAGATGTGAGTTTTGAGTGAAGGGGGTAGGGTATTTATAGTTTTCTTACAACCGTTAGGATCGTTCATCGAAAACCGAGCTTTGATCTGGACCTTACATGTGTGTCCATGGTTTTAGAATACCATGGGTACCCCAAAACAAGCCCCTAGTTTCATTAAAACCATGTGCAAATGAGGGAAACAGCTGGAACACGCTGGAAATCAAATTTTCAACTTTGGTCCCTTCCTAAGATAACTATGGCAGATTGTCAATTTTGGTCCCTGAATAAGCAAAACATGGTTTTTGATGCATTTTTGACACGTTTAAGCCCCGTTAATCCCATTTCAAGGCTCTAAAATGAAGTTAAAGTATAGGGAACATGAAACATGCTCAAAAATATCTCGGATGTCGGTTCGTTTGGTCGTACGGTTGCGTTGTTCGGTTAATTACGACGAAACACGAACGAATGCGAAAAACGATCCAAATTACGCGACGAATGAAATTTTATCATGTCAATCACTAAAATAAAATATTTTAATGATTACATAAAGTTTTGGATGTCTGGATGTATTCAGAACATAAGATATGCGTGAAAATGCAAACTTGTGCACTTTTTGACGCTTTTAGTCCCTGAATGACCAAAAAGTTTATTTTAGCACACCGAACCCCTCAAAGCCTATTTCTAAGCTATGTAAAGGATATTTAGGGTATGTTTAACTTATGGACATGTTCCGGATTGTCCGTTACAGTACGAATCGGCATACTTTCGCAGTTTGTCGAATTTAGTCCCTGGAAGCGAATAAACTTGATTTTGCCATACCAAAGCCTTCAAAACTTATTTCTAAGTTATGTAAAGGTTATTTAATGTATGTTGAGCCCATGTCACTGCTCCGGAGTGTTTGTCGCGTTAAACTAATTACGTTTACGCATTAGTGCGCGTATAACTTTCCAGAAAGCAATTTAGAGCTCGAAATCGAACAAGAATTGATATGTGCAAATGATACACATATTTATACCAATCCAAAGTATGAAATACAATATTTCATTGATTTGGTATCTGTTTGATGGCCGTGGAGGCACATGTGTCACAGAAAGACCCTTACGGACCGCAAGGCATATGCCTTACGGACCGTAAGGAATTTGAAACCATGGACGCATTTAGGTCCTTACGGACCGTAAGCCATTACCCTTACGGTCTGTAATGGGTTGTGCTAGCAGTTTGTGCAGCCTGTCATGGCAGCCTGCACCTTGTGACACCTCTCCCGCAAATTAACACCATCTCTCTGGTTCTTACACCTCCTTAGACACTAGTAATCACCTGAGAATTAGTAACGGTACCGGTACCGAATATACCGGTACTGGTACCCAAAATACAAGGAAAAATTAGTAACGGTACCGATACCGATATCAATACGATACCGGTATTTACTGGTGTTTTATCCGTTAATATCGGTACCTACGTTACCGAAAAACGAGGAAAATGGGTACCTATGCCGAATATACATAGTACGGTTCGGTACTGATACCCGGTACCAAATGCCCATCCTTAGTTTAAACAGTGCAGACCAAAGAAAGTAAAAAACACAGTTGAAAAAATTAACAACGTGAAAAGAGAAAGGGCTCTGCAGTTGAGAGGAATTCAGGGTGAACGGGGTGGAAGTAGTAAGGGGTGCGGTACCGCTAGGGGAACACTGCCGCCAACCCCTTATATCGCACGGCAAATTTGAAAAGCGAGGACTCTTCACCGCACACATATATAACCGTTGGACATGAAAGATGACCGTTGGGGGGGGGGGTGCTTTTTAACGGCTATATGGCCATTTGATTTAAAAAAAAACAATTAAATACCTTATAAATATTACCATTTTGCATTCCATTTTTTCACCCAATTCACAAACTCTCAAAGCATACTATGGATAGACAAAACAAAGGCGATGATAAGAAAAAAGTTTCGGGTTCCGGTTCGAAGGCGAGGGGGCGCGGTTCGCAAAGTAGACGAGGCGGATCGATTGTGTACCAACCCAACTATCCACCACAAAGTAGGCGATGGGGCGCGGCTTGCAAAGAAGAGGAAGAACTTGAAGCTGAAGAAGAAGCCGAACATGAACGAAAAGGAAAAGGGGGTAAGGCGGATTCACAAAGATGAACGAAGAAACAAGAAGAGGCGTTAATGATGACGTATGTGCATTGTAGTCTTAACAAGAAAAAAGGAAATGCCCAAAAATCGGAAGGTTTTTGGAAGAAAGTTCTCGCACACTACAATGCAACCGTTGGAGGAAGTTCACGGACCGTTCAACAAGTCCGTCCGAAATGGAAAGCTATGCAGGCAAAGTTGAACTTATTCAACGGTTTTTGGCATCAAGCGGTATAATTTTTTACGTTTACATACTCCTTATTTTTTACCTTAATATAATTTATATTTTTATTATATGATCGTTTACGTCCTAGCGGGAGTGACGATGCTCATGTTATGAACAAGCGCTAAAAGATTACCAAAAACAACATTCGGGTGGCTTTCCTCATATTGAGGCGTGAGAGGTGGTTAGAAAGCATTAGAAATGGGCCCCGGTACCATTGGTGGTGAGGAGAGTGGTAGTTCGGGGCAGAAATGAAAGTCATCGGATTCGGGTAACTACCAAGCGGGTACACCGAATTCCAAATTCGCTAGTGATATACCCGACATAAACGTAGACTCCTCTCCAACAAGGCAAAAAAAGAAAGAAAAAAGATAAAGGACTCGCAACATCGAGCGAAAGGTCAATTGGTATGTCCAACAAGCTCCAAGAATACAAATTTACGAAACAATAGTTGGTGGAAATTAAAAAGAAACAAAAGGAAAAATATATGGAGTTGGCGGATTAACATCGAGAGACGTTATTAGGTTTGATAAGGATCTGGAGACGTTAACAGGCCACACGACAATGTTCCACCGAAAATGTTGGAAATCACACTAGCCCGAAAACGCGAGATCGCAAAAAAATATAATTGGCCATGTAGTTTCTAAATTTTTTATGGTTTTATTTTTTTAGTAGGTTTAATTTTATGTAATGTTTTTTTTTTAATTTAGTTAATGTAATTTTAATTAGTTTATTTTAATTTAATCATCATCATCATCATCATCATCATCATCATTGTACTCAGTATATCCCACCTATAGCAAAGCTAAGGTAGGGTCTGAGGAGGGTGGGATGTAGACAGCCTTACCTCTACCCCGTAGGAATAGAGAGGCTGCTTCCAATGAGACCCCCGGCTCGATTGTGGTTTTGCATCAAGCCTTGGACATAAGGCACATAACACTCAGCAATTGAGACAAACGCCAATTGGTGCATGTACCCCCTTGTCTTTCGGCTATCAACGCCACCACATGATGCCTGATTAACGATCCCCTCTTTTTAACGTTATTTTCACGAAATTAGTAAAATAACGTTAAAAATTAGTGCACTTTTGCTTTTGCCCCCCCGAGCGCCCACACATATATTACATTATATGAGCAGACCGCAAGCGGGGCGTTTTATTTTAATTTAATGTTTTTGTTAATTTAATCTACTTTTATTTTGTTAAAATTATGTTTCATTTATTAATTAAGTAGTTTAAGAAAAAGAAAAACAATTTAGTTTACCTCCATGGCATGAGTGGAAACCACCCCTTGTCTTTTTTAGGCAAGAGTTGGGTACGAGAGAAGAAATAACATGACACATCATGATTGGGTGGGTAGAAATTTTCTCCCAACTCATAAGGGTGCACCCCCTTCACCCTCGGCTCATAGGCATACAAAATTGAACCCTATAACTGTGAGTGCAAAGTTAGTTGCAAATATACGGTAAATTATTAGTATTACTATTGTTATTATTATTAAAAAAAACATTTTCTATGTGAACACTATTTTCTTTTCAAGTTTTAAATTCACCACTTAAACTATATATTATATACGCCTTTTAACCTATTTAATTTCTTGGTATTTCGAGTTTCTCTAATAGCGTGACGAATCGAATCAAATCAAACTCCCCCCACGTAACAAACCGACCCGATGCTAACCAAACTCCCGCCGCATCGCGTGAGGGAATCCCACTAGCTTACACACTCCGAAAGCCAAAATAGCAAACCAGTATGGTTTGTAGTTGTGTTCAACCTCTTCTAACCATTATTCAAAACACACTAGGTCATAAGAAGCAACAGGTGACAAATAGTTAATACGTGCCGAGCATGCTTTTCCTATTGAATAAAATCAAATCTGTATTTTGTGATATGACCTGGAAAAGTAAGTGTATATATATTGATTGTGTGTTAAAACGTGCATAAGAACTCCATATAAGGGAATAATTTTGCACCTGAAAACCTTCTAGATATGATAACTATATAACTAGAATTGTTCAACTGAATCAAAGGGGTGAGGTGGTGGGGGAGGGGAAGAAGTTAAAATGTAACTTACTGAAAGAAATAGTAAATCATGTGGGGGTCCGAAACTGATATCACACGTCTGAAACCATAGCAGCATAGCCCTTATCTACAGGATTCAGAAGTTGAAAATATATTAGTATATAACTTCAACAATCATACAACTACTACTGTACCCCGTTTTACTTTCGTAAATTTCCTTATGTTTGCAAAATACAAATGACGAAACAAAAAAAAAAAAAAGCACCACTTGACTCACAGGTGTTCAAATTCAAAACGGGAACTATCCAAGGTCTTAAGCTTCTCCAACTCTGGTCCAGCGGCAATTCCAGGATCCACATAACACAACTAAAAGAGACCACACCATTATGTCAGCAAGCAGGTAGGTTACCAAACCCAATACAATCGGTGCATGCATATAACCAACCTGGTACTCTGTCTTCTTGAGAGTGTGAACCCCTCTTTTTATAAACCTTTGCCATCCAACTTTCTTGCTCAGGCAACTTTCTAAAACTTGTGTTTTCTGACAACATTTATGTAGTATAATGTTAACATCAATTTGACTCAGGCATGCATTTACTTTTGTGCACAACCACCCCCCAAAAGAGTAAAGGAAAGGGCTAAAACAAATTTTCTAATTCAAAAAATACAGACGCGTCAATCTTTATAAGCAGACAAAAACTGATCCAAACTCCAAAACCCAATTGTAAAGTAGCTTTTAGATCCATGTCACTACACCCAATGCAGTGCATCAATAACAAAACACCCACACTGCACATACAGTCAGAGAGAGTATAATACGCATGTGTTGTACTCACGTGAGCAGGATCTAAAATTAGAAGATTGGATTGCTGCATCCCATTTGGAAGATTTTTCAATTGAATTCCAACTATAGTTCTTGAATGCCCATCGTGCTGGAAATACAAGGGCCTGCTCAAATACAAGATGGAAACACAATGAACCATCCTGACATATAAATGTTAATTAAATAGGAAACAGGGATTAGACTTACGCTTTTTCAGTGACAACAACTTGGTTGCAGCCTGATTTGCTGAGCCTACTGTTGTCAGAAAAGTAAGACCACACCCAGTTGGCAAGAAGCTGCTGGCCATTGACCGATTCAGGGCAAGATTTAGCATTACTACTAGAGCCTGGATCAGAAGCATCTGATCGATTCAGATATTTATCCATTGGCCCAATAACTTGTGGAGGTTTTACAACATCATCTGGGGGGGTTGAAAAACAGAAATCCGCAATGCGAGCACGAAGCCCAAAAGAACGAAAAAGTGCAGCACACTCGGTGGTGCCAATCCAAGTTCGTTTCCCGTATATCTTTTGATCAAAATCATTTGATCCTGCTGCATCAAATCCCTTCCCCCATGCAATTTCAAGCCATCGTTGGAGTGAAGGGATATCAGGCACAAACCCAACTCCTCCAAATAGAACCTCCCTTGCTTCTTGCCTTTGGACAAGCAAATGAGAGGCAAGCATTTGGATGTTTCGCCACCCACACCCCCACCCAACATCTTCAAACTTTAAGCTCTGGAAATGATCAGTGTAACCTGACAATATATTTATAGAATTCCCAGACTCGGACTCTAAACAGTTCTTCAACAAGGTCATAAAACCATGCTTCACCTCACGCTTAAGGTTGGCATCCCTCACCTGTAAACGACGAATATTTTCTTCAGAACTAACACTTGCTGCTGGTTGCATGGGATTGTCAACCTGCCATATCCAAAGATTAAAATTACTGTATCTTAATAAGTGCCTGAGCTTTTTGGAGGCTGTGTGCACACGTAGTTGTATATAAGCCCTAAAATTTAAAAAAAAAAAAAAAGTGTCATCGATCTAGAAGACGCAGTATCACTCTAGCATTTCATTCACTGATTCAAATTCTTAAGACCCTGGGGTATGGAATGGATAGTCTCTTTGGAGACTACCCGCCACGTAGGCGCCATGTCATCACGGGAGGAGGAGCATCCTCTTGGTGACTACCCAAGGGTGTGGAGGACTACCCAACCCCACAATAAAATATATTATATAATAAAGGTGGAGAGAGAGAGAAAAGTCAGAGGGGCCCACCATTTGGTCCGTCTCCATCGTCTTGGAGAGGACGGAGAAGCCGGCGACGGAGCAACCGGGATGGTGTGCGACAACCCGGAACGGAGGTGACGGAGGGGAGACGAGGCCCATACCGGGCGGTCTAACCAGACCTTTCTGCATGACATTGTAAGGCTGCACGGTATGGAGGACCATCCTGGTCCGTCCTCCACCGGCGACGAACCGTCCTCCACGCCGCCCCCCTCCGTCATTGTCCTCATCGTCGAGATGTCGCCGTTTGCGACGAACCAAATATGGTGGGCCCCCTTTGTTTGTGTTTGTACATTAGGCATGGTTACTTGTACATAGTGGGATGGGGTAGGATCAATCTAGGACCATCCTCCCATACCCTCTAGTTTTGTGGGATGGGCCATCCTTGGGAGGACTATGACGTGGCGGATCATCCTCTCCCTTGGAGGACCATCACCATACCCTCTTAGCCTAAAAATATGAGAGATTTTAGGAAGCTACAGTCTATAAAAATCCTATAAGCAATCTAGTACAGCCGATATATGATTATTCACTCTGGAGAAACTAATGATATTCAGCGGGCGTCCATTTGTTTAGCCCTAGGAAGAACTTAGGTTTTGCAGAGTGGAAACAATTAAAAAAAGATTCACAAACCGAGATATAATTATTCGCCAATCGGAGATCCTGATCCTCATCCTCGAAGTGATTGTTGGCGTGCCTGCATCACATCACAAACATGAATATGAAGAGACGAAAACACAAATCGGGTGATGCTGATAGATACCTCTGGAGTTCTGTTGAAAGAACTTGAAGCGTGCAAAAAGGGCAAGATGACCACATCAATTCAATTCTTCCACATTCAAATTCATTCATTTCCAATATATACCAACACTTTAATCGCTTCACATTCTCAATTAAAAATATTCAAAACTATATATACAAATCAACTCAACCAGAGTTAGCTCGTTAATCTTATATACGTACGTTTCGTACAAAAATTTTTCAAAATTATATATACAAATCAACTACATTTTGTATAAATTTTTTTAGATATATACGTTTTCGACCCCACGTTTTTATAAAAATAAAATTTACTTATATAGAATTTTTAAGCTTCGCCACTGGTCGAAAGTAGTTGGTGCGTCGGAGGTGGGCGGTGAGGTGTGTCGGAGGTGACGGGTTGAAACGCCGAATTTCAAGACTCAATGAAATCCAGAATTGTAACACCCGGTTTTGTAGACAATAAAAATATATAAAATTTTTATTTCATATATTATCAAACGAGTAAGATGGTCATTTGAAATATGAGATACCTAAATAAATATTTAGTAGTATAGGAGACCGTTTAATAACAATAATATAATATATTATATTTAACGCTACTTCGTTTTTAATTAAACTTACGTCAAAACGTAGAGAAAAATAAGCTCGTCCATCCCAAGCTAACAATTAAAGTAGATTAATATCAAAGGAGCTTAGATACCGGGTCGGGCCTACTCACACATCCCAAGCTAGACACAAGCTTAACTTATTAACTCATATTATTATTATTTGAAACCTGAACATACCCGACTTTTCTATCATTTTCCGTCTTTGTTTGCAAAACTCTAAAACAGAAACATTTTCTATTTTTCAATTTTTTTTGGATTTTTGTTTTTTCTATTTTTTTATATTTTTTAAAAATTTTATGACTCAAGTCACAAACTATTATTTTACATCTCATCCCCACACTCACGCTCAGTAAACAATTCCTAACCTCACAGTAGGGCTGGTAAATCGTGTCTTAGCAGGTTTAACAGATATCTGATAACGAGAACAACAAAAATTTTAAACATGAATATGACTCGTTTAACTACTTTATATCCAATGTCTATAAGACAGATGTATATTTTATACACCTAGAAGAATAAATAATGGGCACTAACTTTCAAATTTTGATTATTTTTAAAAATGTAAAAAATCACATGGTGTACTTTTCTGTTATCGTGTCTTAGCATGTTACCTATTGCCAGCCCTACCTCACACGCGAACGGAAGCGGCAATAATCACACCATACCTATCAAATAAACAAATACACCAAAACAAAATAACTGATAGATAATAGTGTCTTAACAATTATCACCAACCCAACCATACTAACCACGAGTTCAAAATATCAAATACGAATACCGACCATGGAAGACTAAAAACATCATAAAAAATCAAAATCAGCATAAAAGATAGTCCTTTTAAGCTCTATTGCCTCTTCCATCAGTATCCCCACACTACTCATCATCATTTTCCTCATCTTCTTCTTCTTCAGCACTACCACCTTGCCCATATATAGGAAAATCGGGATTCAGATCCACATATCCAAACTGTCCCGATCTATACCCGTGCCTAGCCGGCTGACTTGATCCTCCTTCACCACCCGAACCAAATTGACCCCACATACCATACTGACCTGGTGTAGAATACGGTTGAAAGAAGTCTATAATGCCTATACTCATCGGCGTCATCATGTGTCGAAGCACATTCTCTT
The DNA here is from genome assembly GCA_030545235.1 of Helianthus tuberosus. Taxonomy (NCBI): domain Eukaryota; kingdom Viridiplantae; phylum Streptophyta; class Magnoliopsida; order Asterales; family Asteraceae; genus Helianthus; species Helianthus tuberosus. Next base: position 192,847,502 of record CM060433.1, on the reverse strand, counting down.
GCCATTCTTGACATGTCTGTCTCAACTGCCTGACGTCACCAAACTGTTGGGTTGCCCAACCATGAAGTTCCCCAAATCTCTGATCCATTCTATTATATATGGACTCTAAGGTCAGTAGGTCTGGTGGTGGCTGACGTCTGGGGTACTGAGGTGCCGAGATCCCGTGCCTGTGTCGAGGCCGCTGACGATGTGTCGGCTCAATCTGATGAATTACATCCGCTGCAGGATGACCCTCCGGTGGTTGGACCTGAGCCCTCTGACGAACACCTTCCCAGGTGACCAGCTCAGTCCATGTCAGAATACCTGCAAGTTGTAGCTCTCTTTGCCCAAAAAATCTAAACTCAGACCCTTATGCAGATGTGGAGGATTGTATTTATCAAAAACATTTAAGTTCGGTGCAATCCTAGTAATATACGGGCCCATATCCAAAGCCGACCGGTGTCCCCCTCGACGTGTGCGGGTAAATGACCAAGCTAAAACACTCGCCAAATTCATGCTCCGACCCTCCACACAACACATTAGAATAAACATGTCTGTCCAATTCGCCTTGTTTTCCCCTGGTTTTCTACCAACAAGAGTGGTAGAAAATATCTTCAGTAAATACCTATATATTGGATCCCGAACCGAGGTAATGAGGTTCGTAGTGGCGAACGGGTGATCAGAAATCGTGGACCAAAATCGTGCCAAATCAGCACTCACCATGATCATCTCTTTAGGGGTTGAATAAACACTCTTCAAGCTAGCAAAGAGATCCGCGGACTGTGCTTCCTGTAACGTATAAATGCCCTTAGCCACAGCGAATCGTGGAATAGACATCTCGTGTACCATCCGTCCCAAGCTAAAAGAAACTGCATCATTTTCAACGAAAGCACCTTCCTTATGTCGGAAGGTGGAATGAAACTCTAGTACAAGCTCTTCAGTAAATACCTATATATTGGATCCCGAACCGAGGTAATGAGGTTCGTAGTGGCGAACGGGTGATCAGAAATCGTGGACCAAAATCGTGCCAAATCAGCACTCACCATGCTCATCTCTTTAGGGGTTGAATAAACACTCCTCAAGCTAGCAAAGAGATCCGCCGACTGTGCTTCCTGTAACGTATAAATGCCCTTAGCCACAGCGAATCGTAGAATAGACATCTCGTGTACCATCCATCCCAAGCTAAAAGAAACTGCATCATTTTCAACGAACGCACCTTCCTTATGTCGGAAGGTGGAGTGAAACTCTAGTACAAGCTCTTCATATTTCGCTAACACAATCAAGTGCCGATAAAAGCCAGGGTCCCAACAAATTTTCTACCTGTTGCCTGTCACCCAAAGTTCCTAACCATTCCCAGTCGATGGTTTGATGCTCCAAAAACCCAGTCCCATTCAGCTTATCGATTTTTTTTCTTTCTTTTGTCCCTATCTCAAACTGTAGTAACGAATAATCAACCTTTTGCCTAATCCGACATATAGGAATTCGTTCCTGAGTGCGAGAAATATTTTTTCTTTGTTGTGGATTAGGATTATATTGTTGCTAGGCTAGACTCCTCCCGGGTGTTGTGGTGGGCCTCTTCTTCTTTTACCTGCTCCACTAGAACTTCCTTCACCTGACATTCTCTGCAAAGCAATGTTAAACAAAGAAAAACAGGCAAGAAGTTAGCAAACACAAACTATTTTTGGTATTTTTTTATTTTTTTGGATTTTAAATCTTTTTTAATAAAATTGGAAACGGTCGTATAACATTACATTCGCGGCTGAATCCGAAAATAAATTTTAATAAAAAATAATTTTTTTACCGTTTACAAAAGCATAAGTAATAAATAAACTCATCTGAGTAGAGATTGAGTACGGGTGAGTTGTCTTGTACTTGTACACGCATATAAGTAAACCCAAGACCAACTCTAAGTAAGCTATGACCGACTCATGATACACGACTCAATGTACACTACCTCATCCCGGCACTTTAATAGTCCCAATTAATCCCAAGTGCCTACCGAACCCGGACATTGAGTCCATACTTGCATAAAGTTAAAAACTTTATTGTCGAAAACATATTTTAAGTCGAAAAAGTATGCCTAATAAAAGGAGGTTTAACCGATTAACCCTTGATTTCAAAACGCAAGTTCGGGTCTTTATGACAATATGACAATGGCATTCAATGTCCAACAATAGTCCCATACCATCCCATCCGCACCTTTTTTACACTAGACAAAACATAAACATGACTCTAACATGAACTGACAAAAACCGACATCTAATAAGTAAAACTAGACTAAAACTAACTAAGAAACAAGTAATAAACAAAGAATGTACAAGAAAACATACCAGATTCTCGACGAAAACAAGAGAAAAATTGGAACTTTAATTTGAAAAGCAAACACAGTGGTGTAAGCGATTGTGCGGGTAAAACGATGAAATCGATGGTGGGGAATGACGGGGAAGTGAAAAGGGTGATGCAGGGTGAAAATGGGGGTTGAAGTGAAATATTTTCTAACACTGGGACTTACCTGGAACTCTGTTTTCTCTCAAATTTTCGCTCCTCATCAGTAATGATTTCCTGTAAAAGACTCAAACACACAAAACAAAAACCCAGAAATCTCCAAAAACTACCGTTAGAAACGTAAATACGCAAAATAAAGACTCAATACAAACGATACAAACTCTACACTTGAGTCCTCACTCAAGGCACTATGCGGACGCTCCAGGTGGGATTTCGAGAGGAGTTCCCTCCATCTCGTTCGGATCTAAGGGTCCCTCTAAATAATGCTTCAGATGATATTCGTTTACTTTCCACTTGGCCCCATCGGCCTCATTCGTCAACTCAACTGTACCGTAAGGAAAAACCTCACTCACCAAATACGATCCCGACCATTTTGACTTCAACTTCCCACCAAAAACTTTCAACCGGGAGTTATATAGAAGCACTTTATCCCCCGTTTTAAACTCCTTCCATCCTTTAAGCCTTCTATCATGCAACCCCTTTGTTTTCTCTTTAATACTCCATGAACGAGCGTTTTCCGCATCCCTAAGTTTCTCTAACTCATGAATTTGAAAGAATCTCCTCCTAGCGGCTTCGGTTAGATCTAGGTTTACGCTTTTGAGAGCCCAAAGCACACGATGTTCTAATTCGATGGGAAGTTGACACACTTTTCCATAAACGATCATAAATGGGGTAGTTCCTAAGGGTGTCTTATAAGCAGTGCGGAACGCTCACAATGCATCGCCTAGCTTCTCGGACCAATCCTTCCTACTTTTTCTTACGGTCTTTTCTAATATACGCTTAACTCCACGATTTGCATTCTCTACTTAAACGCTTGTTTGGGGATGGTAGGCGGTGGAAAAACGATGAGTGACCCCGTAGCGTGCTAACGTGTAACACCCGTCTCAATTAATCAATATTTTAATAATAGAATACGCATTTTAATGCTAAAAATGCGACTTTTCAAAAACTTGTCATGCCTACATTCCCATATGTTTTACTTTTCAAGACGTAGTTGTAAGTGTTTACATAATTCATTTATAACAAAATAAAACAAGGTTTAACGCGGAAGCTTCATTTAACGTGTGTTCGGTTCTTGCTCGTCGCTTGATCTTCATCCGGGACTCTAGACATTCACCAATGATCAAAACCAACTTAAAAGTTAGTTTTGATGGTTAAATAACAAGTACAACAAGGTAATTGGGTCAAATAATCAAAATAAACAAAATTTTCAAGATTTTACCCCGTCGCCGCGCGCGACGGTAAAACCCTTTAGGCGTCGCGCGACGCCACGCCTCCATTTCGACAGAATGTGTTGTTGCTGGTGCTGCATATGCCCAGCTATAGTTTTAATCGAAAAACAAACTTCAAAGTGTCATAACTTTTTGCTACTCATCCGTTTTACACGATTCTTTTTTCTACACGTTCGTAATTTAATTCTCCATCTCATGGAGTAAAAAATCCGACATCTGAATTCACAAAATTTTAGATTTCAAGCTCTTGGCTTGAAATTCAATTTTAACACTTTTGACCCGTTCTTGATTTTATCAAACAAACTTGTTTATTACCTTTAAAATACCATGAACATCATGTTATATCCCTTTACCAATATCTAAGGTTCAAATTACGGGTTTCTTATGCAATCTTAACCCGTTTTACAAATTTACTCATTTTGACCCATTTAGAGCGATTTTCATGCCTTTAAGCATCAACTCACACTTCTCTTTCTACACTTCGTATTCCCATTTTTAAATAGCCTCTTATATTCCACCACAACTATTTTGTGGTGGATTTAACATAATGGACCGTTATCCTAAATTTTACCCTTTGGATAGTCATTCTACGTAATTGACCCGTGTCACACCCCGACCACGTAGAACAACCAGACGTGGCGGAAACGTCGGGGAGTGTTGTAACAGAATCATTGTTTCGTAACCATGGAATAAATAATTTTGTTTTATTGTATAAATGAACTCATTGTTTTAATACAATCAAATAAGTACAACTATGATCTTCCAAGTTTTAAAGTTGCTAAGGCACGAGTCCATCCTAAATGTAGCATGTATCAACAATCATTGCAAAGCAGTACCTGAAACATGTGTAAAAATAGGTACGTCAGCATAAAAATGCCTGTGAGATACATAGGTTTTGTGAAAATAGGATTCATGACTTGTAAGTTTAAGAAAATGTTTAATAAAGTTTAGTCATGAACCTTGTAAATTGATTTGTTTTGTAAATCGTTTGAAAAACAATAAGATCAGATGATATGTATAAACAAATGTAAGGTTAAATGAATAACCATGTAAAATGAGTTTGTATAAGATAAGTTGCTTGTAAAACAATATTTTGATAAAAAGGCTTATAGTATATTTGAAAATATACTTTGGGTTTTAAGAGAATCGAATAAGTAATATATTAAAGTATATTTCAGTTCCAATATCGTTAACCCAAGTGTACTAAATAACGCCACGGTATGTAATGCAATGAAAACACTTATATATAAGAAGTACCAGCGGCGTATCTACCATGTTTTCATCACATTACACCCGTCCCGTTATCTAAACACTAACCAAAACCCAATCGATAGATAGATAGTACATTAAATATACCTTCGTTGTTTAAAATAATAGTTTTAAGTAGTATATTACAAGTATACTTCGGATTTATAAATAACATATTAAACTATGTTTTGGTTTTATAAATAACATATCAAAATATGCTTTGGATGTGATAAATAACATATTAAACTATGTTTTGGTTTTGTAAATAACATATCAAAATATGCTTTGGATGATTAACAAAATATATGTTGGTTTTGTACAATATCACACATGGGAGCATATCAAACTATACTTTTGGGAGTATAACTAAATATACAAAAATAATGTGATTTAAGAATTCATTTAGACCTAGTGCATCAAAATACACCTTTGAGACTATAGGGATACCACAAAGGAAATCCCTATTTGGATGGAGAAACAAAGTGGTTTCAGACATTCCATGACAACAGGAATGGGGTGTCAAATCCTATAGCGCTATATCATACTAACAACCGGTCTGGTGAACAAAATAAGTACAATTCAACAATTTATGTTATAGTCTTTGAAAAATCAGTGTTTAAACCATAGATAGTCATTCAGTTTGTCAACAGATAAGTACTAACATGTATAATCAATTATACTTTTGGAAAACATGAAAATAACAGATAGGTACACATGCTTCACCCCAAAACAGTTTGAAAACAGTAAAAGAGGGGTCTATGTACTCACTTGAGATTGCTTAGTAGTCCTTGAGTAACAACCAAACAATGCTAGAGATCACGGATATCAAACGGCACCTAATATGGGTAACTATGTTAATAAACCAGACCTAAGTCGGAGGATTTAGATAGAATGAGGGTTCGTAAACCAAACGAGTATGGAGACTCATGTCATATGGTTTAACAAAGCCTACATACTAAATGAAACCTAACCTAAGTGCTTACGACCCATTACGACCCGTTTAGGTAGCTTATGCTACTTTAACGCGTCGTTCGCGTGAAACGCGTTCGGACCGCCTAACTAGTCCTATGACAAGTAGAATATGCCTTAACATGTTTAATATTGTTGATAAAACAGTTTAGAGGTCATAGGTTATGTTACATATGTTTAAAATGAATTTTGGCATCAAAGGGGTATTTTGGTAATTTACCTAAGGCATATAAACTAACTTTCATACAACTACTTAAACGAAGCGACCATAAGGTATAACCTCGGAAGGTTATTCCCTATATACTATGGTCACCTAATGTGTTTGGTCGGATCTTAATGATCGACCAAATGGGTCAGGTTCGAAGGTATAAGCGATTTATTAGATCGCTTACCCTTACGACCCTAGACAACGTGGTAATCAGTAGGCATAGTCACAAGGGACTATAACCATCGTGATTACGCTCACGTTGCGATGTTCAAACGAACTTCGCATTGACCATAAACTGGTCAATGCATAAAGTCAAACAAGGTTTGACTTTCGGACTCGAAAAGCAATAAAAGAACGAAGGAATACTTACGAAGGGTCCCCAAATGCTAATCTTGATTCAAGTAGCTCAGGTATGAAACAATGGTTTCAACTTAGAGCTTCTCAAATCAGATTCTTGTGGGTTTTGCAATGGGGATGGATGGGTATTTATAGATTTCGGTTCACCGTTAGGATCGTTTCTTGGATAACGTGCCTTGATCTCACCCGTACACTTGTCGGAATGTTGTGGTAACTCATTTTGCTCCCACCACAAGAGTTTGACACTTGGCATTGGCCTTTGGGGTGTTTGAAAGCCATTAATCAGCAGCCAAAACAATTTTCTGCATCTGACCCCTGCTTACGGACCTCAACACTAATAATGTTGAGGTCCGTAAGGACCTTGCAGGTCTGAAACTTTCAAAAATGGCAGAACAGGCCCCTGAAGCTCCAAACTTGCTATTTGATGCATTTTTGACACGTTTAAGCCCCGTTAACCCCATTTCAAAGCTCTAAATTGAAGTTAAAGTATAGGGAACTTAAAATGTGCTCAAAAATATCTCGGATGTCGGTTCGTTTGGCCGTACGATTGCGTTGTTCGGTTAATTACGACGGAATGCGCATAAGCGCGAAAAACGATCCAAATGGCGTGACGAATGGATTTTTCTTATGCCAAAAACTAAAATAAAATATTTTAGTGCTTACATAAATTTTTGGATGTCCGGATGTATTCAGAACGTAAGTTATGCGCGAAAATGCAAACTTATGCACTTTTTGACACTTTTAGTCCCTGAATGACCCAAAAGTTTATTTTAGCACACCGAACCCTTCAAAGCCTATTTCTAAGCTATATAAAGGATATTTAAGGTGTGTTTAACTTATGGTCATGTTCCAGAATGTCTGTTACAGTTCAAATTGGCATACTTTCGCAGTTTGTCAAGTTTAGTCCCTGTAAGCGAATTAACTTGTTTTTGCCATACCAAAGCCTTTAAAACTTATTTCTAAGTTATGTAAAGGTTATTTAAGGTATGTTAATCCTATTTCACTATTCCGGAGTGTTCGTTGGATTAAACTGGTTATATTTACGCATCAGAGCGCGTATAACCCCCCAGAAAGCGATTTAAAGCTTAAAATCGAACAAGAGTTGATATGTACAAACGATACACATATTTTTACAAATCCCAAGTATGAAATACAATATTTCATTGGTTTGGCATTTGTTTGATGGTTGAAGTGACACAGGTGTCACAACCCGTTCTTAGGCATATGACCCTCAAGGTTTATACTTACAACTCTTACATACATCTAAGAGTTACATAATCATAATACTAGTATCTAAATGACATCTAAGGGTCGTTTGCCCGATTTACCTATCATGGGCGTTTTGGTCATTTTTAGTGCCTCATTTACGACGAATGACTCTCACTAATTATTTGACCAAAATTTGCATGTTTAACTAACAACTTAACTATGCGTACCTGGCTCGGGTCATAAGATTGACCTGTTTAAATACCTTTCGCTATTAATTTCTAGTTAATAGCAACGCGAACCATGTGTTAAATTCCTGTGATCACAAAACTCAACAAGCGATCATCAGATATTATTGTCAAATGGTGTTAACATCACCATTTGACCCGTTTAGTCGAAATGACCAATTATAATTATGAGATGGTATTTAATTACCATTTCATCCCTTTAACCTATTCCGGTCTACTTTTTGAATTCGTCATATTTAAAAGTCGTTTCTTGTTTTGTTTGACCCATTATGACTTATGCCAAATGGTGTCCTTTCAAATCCTTTTATTTATTCGTTAGCCCATGTCCGGATTACCATTTTACCGTTTTTACCCTTTTTACCATAATTTATGGTTTCTTACCATTCTCACTTGTTCCGACTCGCATTATATCGTGCCGGAATATCATGTCCCATTTACTTAATATAATTCATATTCAATACTCGCATATAAGTATTTTGAAATAAAAATAAAAAGGCGTAAGCTTTGCTTACCTCGCATCCAAACTATGCTTCTCTTTTCCTTCTTAATTTGTTTGACCCACTTCCTTCTCCAAGCTTCCACCTAGCTTGTTACGAGTCAAACTATCATCATCGTTTTCAAGGGGGTTAGTTAAATCATAATTTAATACGATTATTCCACCTTACGGATTTTCTATCAAAATTTTCATTCGATCTTATTAATGGTCATTTTGACTTTCAAAAGTCAACTGCCCCTTTTTAACATATATGAAATGCACAATTGAGTTCAACGAACTCACTTAGGCATTTTCTTCAACTATTCGGTAGTCACTATTTTTAGGCCACTAATTCACCCAACGTTCTAGCCGAGTTTATTATATTTTCAACACTTTATCTTGTTTCTGTGATTATCAAGACTAATTTGTTCGTTCCTTTCACAAGGACTAAGGGTTCCTCATATACGAGTGAAACCCGTTTCGTCATATCACTAGCATTCACCCGAACACCTAATACAATCAAGTTCTACCTATCAATTTAGTAGTTAACACGATTTCAAACATCCAAATTCATGAAACAAATCACTAATTTCACTACAACCTTCAAAACCCTTTTTGAATCATGTATAATCAAATACTCAAATTTGCAATTTCTTTAAGTATTTCGCTTCTACTATTAATTATGATGATTTCTAGCACAAACATATCATTATCCTCAATATTTAGCTAAAACCCACTTAGCACATACAAGGGAATTCATCAAACCCCTAGTTTTTAACACTAATTCTTCAAGTTTTCAACTAGGGTTTGTTTCTAAACATGAATTTCATCACAACATCGCTCATAGATTCATTATTCATTCCAGAATTTCGATTATGATTTCTCATCATAGTTTCAAAGTATCACTAAATAACAAAATTCAACATACCTTGTAATCCCCATGACTAGGTGATCACGGATTTGTGTTCATGCATCTTATTTGGGCTGGATTTGATCTTCAATTTGTTGATTTTGGGTGAACTAGGGTTTCACCCATTTTGGTCTCCTGTTGATCGATCCAGAACACACATTGTGTGTGTGTGTGTGTGTTTTGTTTTAGATTTTTCTTTTTAAATAATCCACTTTCTAGCTTGTCCATTTTTTGGTCCCTCAACTATTCAAGGTTTATAAAAGACTCACTAGTTCATGCTTATTTATTGTCTTAAAAACAATTAACTAACTAGGTTGATTATTCCTAGTTAATTTAGTGGGTTACGGGAATTATAACCCGTTTATTTTAAGTCCCGTTAACTCGGGATCCTTTTAACTTTGTTTTCTCAAAACTTTTATTCTCCTTTTTAACTAATATTAGAATTATTTGTTTAAGTCCTAATATTCACCGGGTTAAATTTTACCACTAACGGTATTTTACCCGTTCATTACTATTAACGAGGTTTGATTACCAAACCCGTTTTGGGGTGTTACATAACGCCTTTTCCATCACGGCGTTGCAAAAGTGAGTGCCACGGTCACTGATAATGGCTCTTGGAGTACCGAAACGAGTGAAAAGCGTCTTAAGGAATCTCACCACCACTCGGGCATCGTTTGTGGGAAGAGCTTGATCCTTCACCCACTTCGAAACATAGTCAATCGCCATGAGGATGTAACTATTCCCACTAGAGGTGGGAAATGGTCCCACGAAGTCGATGTCCCACACATTAAAGATTTCTAGTATTTGAATAGGATTTTGGGGCATCTCAACCTTAGATGAGATATTGCCAGTACGTTGCCAAATGTCATATCGCTTAACATAATCTTGGGCATCTTTGACGACAGTTGGCCAATAAAACCCACAATCGAAAACCTTTTGGGCGGTAATGTGGGGCCCATGATGACCTCCCGTCAAACCCTCAAGAACGTGTTTAAGAATATCTAAACCTTCTTCCCTAGCGACACACCTTCTAAGAATCCTATCACCACCTATCCTAAACAAATACGGATCCCATATGTATTTCCTAGCATCTCTAAAGAACTTCCATTTCTATTGGGTAGACATACCCTTTAATACTACCTCATATGCTAAGTAGTTTGCCAAGTTGGAAAACCATGACAAACCCTCTCTCCCAGCCTCTACAAAATCTATGGATTCGTGAGGGAATATATCCCCAATTGCATCCTCACGAATTCAACCTAAGTGCGCGACTTGCAACTTTCATCATCTTGTTACCTCTGCTTGCCGTCTGTGTACCAATTGCAATCGCTATGGTCACACAACTCCCTACTGCCATCAAGCCAACCAAGCCCAGCAAGCGCCAGCTCAGGCAGCTCTACCAGCTCCCCCAGCTCCTCCGCAGAATCCTAGGCCAGTCAACGCTGTTCGTGCATGCTACAAGTGTGGAGACATTACTCATCTTCGTAATCAGTGTCCCCAGCTGAACCAGGAGCAACAGTCAGCCGCGCGAGGACGAGCGTTCAACATCAATGCAAACCAGGCTCGTAACGACAACGACGTCGTTAATGGTACGTTTCTCGTCAATAATCTTTACGCTTCGTTACTATCTGATACTGGTGCCGACAGAAGCTTTGTGTCCATAGAATTTGAATCTTTGTTAAACTGTGCACGCTCTGAGCTACCTAAGTCGTTTTCGGTTGAGATTGCCAATGGGAAGTGTATTCTAGTTGATTCTATTCTCAGTGGTTGTTCCTTGACTCTTAACGACCACGTTTTCACTATCGATCTTATACCCATGCAATTGGGTAGCTTTGATGTTATAATCGGCATGGATTGGTTGTGTAAGAATCATGCCAAGATCGCTTGCCACGAGAAGTATGTTCATTTACCTCTTCCGTCTGGTGATACTTTACACGTCTATGGAGACCGACCTTCAGGAGAACTGAAGTTGATGTCATACACTCAAGCGAACAGGTGCTTACGTAAACAGAACTTTGCCTTCTTAGCCCACGTAGTGGAATAAAAGGGCAAGGGAAAAAACATAAGCGACGTTCCAGTAGTGTGTGATTTCCCTGACGTCTTTCCTGAAGATCTTCCTGGTCTTCCTCCTCCTCAATCTGTTGATTTCCGTATTGATCTCATACCTGGTGCGACTCCTGTCGCCAAGGCTCCTTACCGACTTGCACCTTCCGAGATGCAAGAACTATCTAGTCAACTGCAGGAACTGCTCGACAAAGGATTCATTCGCCCAAGTACCTCTTCGTGGGGTGCTCATGTGCTATTCGTCAAGAAGAAAGATGGTTCGTTTCCTATGTGTATCGACTACCGTGAACTTAATAAACTCACCGTTAAGAATCGTTATCCTCTCCCTCGTATCAATGATCTAATTGACCAACTACAACGCTCGTCATGTTTCTCGAAAATCGACCTTTGATCTGGTTATCATCAGCTCCGTGTTTTCGAAGATGATACCCCAAAACTGCTTTTCACACTCATTATGGGCACTACGAGTTCGTGGTTATGCCTTTTGGCTTGACTAACGCACCCGCCGTGTTCATGGATCTTATGAATCGTGTTTGTAAACCTTACTTGGATCGTTTTGTGATAGTCTTTATTGATGATATTCTTATTTATTCGAAAACTAGAGCTGATCATGAACGACATCCTCGTCTTATGTTGGAACTTTTACGTGGTGAACGCTTATATGCTAAATTTTCTAAATTTGAGTTTTGGATCAATGAGGTACAATTTCTCGGGCACGTTGTTAGTAAGCAAGGTATCCATGTTGACCCTTCTAAAATCGAAGCTGTGAAGAATTGGAGTACGCCTAAATCTGCATCTGAGATTCGTTCTATCTTAGGATTGGCGGGCTATTACCGTCGATTCATCTCGGACTTTTCAAAGATCGTCGTTCCTCTTACTTCTTTGACTCATAAAGAGAAGCCTTTTGCTTGGGCTCCCGAGCAAGAGGAATCTTTTCAGACTCTTAAGACTCTTCTTTGTAATGCTCTTGTTCTCGCTCTCCCTGATGGGAATGACGATTTTGTGGTATATTGTGATGCCTCGAACTGTGGCTTGGGCTGTGTGCTCATGCAACGGGACAAGGTTATTGCTTATGCCTCCCGCTAACTCAAAATACATGAGAAAAACTATACTACCCATGGCCTTGAGCTTGGCGCAGTTGTCTTTGTGTTAAAGATCTAGTGACACTACCTATATGGTACTAAGTGTGTGGTTTTCACTGACCATAAGAGTGTGCAGCACATCTTTAACCAAAAAGAACTGAACATGCGTCAGCGACGATGGGTGGAATTGCTTAACGAGTACGTCTGCGAGATTCGCTATCATCCTGGCAAGGCGAATGTCGTGGCCGATGCTCTTACTCGTAAGACTCATGTGAATACTATCCGTTGTTTTCACATCTCTAGCGATCTTCATACTTGCATCCGTGAAGCTCAGTATTCGTCAGCTAATGAAGGTAGTCTAATCGTTGAAGTACGAGGTGCTTCTGTTGATCAACTCGAAACTAAGTCTGATGGACTTCAATACTATCTCAATCGCATCTTGGTGCCAGATCGCGATAATCTACGTGAGCTCATTATGAATGAGGCTCACAAATCCCGTTACTCTATTCATCCTGGCACTAATAAGATGTACCACGACTTGCGTATGACTTATTGGTGGCCCGGTATGAAAAGGAACATTGTCGCATACGTCCCCAAGTGCCTTACTTGTACGAAGGTAAAGGCTGAACATCAACGTCCTTCAGGTCTTTTAGAACAACCCGAAATCCCTGTTTGGAAATGGGATAACATTGCTATG